>OZ023209.1:41586180-41588680 GCA_963995525.1 Escarpia spicata | reverse complement strand
CATACATAAAGATCATGACTAAACTAGTACCCCAGTTCGGTGATACAACATACATAAAGAACATGACTAAACTAATACCCCAGTTCGGTGATACAACATACATAAAGATCATGACTAAACTAATACCACAGTTCGGTGATACAACATACATAAAGATCATGACTAAACTAGTACCCCAGTTCGGTGATACAACATACATAAAGAACATGATTAAACTAATACCCCAGTTCGGTGATACAACATACATAAAGAACATGACTAAACTAGTACCCCAGTTCGGTGATACAACATACATAAAGATCATGACTAAACTAATACCCCAGTTCGGTGATACAACATACATAAAGATCATGACTAAACTAGTACCCCAGTTCGGTGATACAACATACATAAAGAACATTACTAAACTAGTACCCCAGTTCGGTGATACAACATACATTAAGATCATGACTAAACTAATACCCCAGTTCGGTGATACAACATACATAAAGATCATGACTAAACTAATACCCCAGTTCGGTGATACAACATACATAAAGAACATGACTAAACTAGTACCCCAGTTCGGTGATACAACATACATAAAGAACATGACTAAACTAGTACCCCAGTTCGGTGATACAACATACATAAAGAACATGACTAAACTAATACCCCAGTTCGGTGATAAAACATACATAAAGAACATGACTAAACTAGTACCCCAGTTCGGTGATTCGCTAACAGGGAAGATTACAAACTCGCAATTTTTGGAACTGATGCCATTACTGGACATATTACGCCATCTTTTTTGTGCAAGGGAATTGGTGGCTCTGCCGTCAGGGAGCCCAACTACAAGACCAACGAGACCAACGACAAGGCCGACAAGACCAACAACTACCACTAAGCCAAGGACTACAACAACCGAACCAACAACTACCCCAAAGCCAACTACAACGATCATACCAAAGACTACTACAACAGAACCAACAACGACTACCACAGAACCGACAACGACTACCACAGAACCAACAACGACTACCACAGAACCAACAACGACTACCACAGAACCGACAACTGCTACCACAGAACCAACAGCGACTACATCAGAACCGACAACTAGTACCACAGAGCCAACAACTACTACCACAGAACCAACAACTACTGCCAAGCCAACAACTGCTAACACGCCACTGTCTACAGCCAAGTTCGTCGTTGAGAAAAGCACCATGGATGATAGCTTCAATGAAACTGTGTCCACAGAAACCCACACGGCAGAAGACAAAGAGAAGTCAAGGCTTACGATTGGTAAGGGACAACAACTAACCAAAACAAATAGTGGCAAGCACAATTTATACGTGTGTCATAGCATTGCTTAATATTTGTAAAAGTAATAACGACAACGTTTGTCTAATAAACCAACCACTGTCTCAACTATAAAATGGTGAATTGTGTATAAGTCATATTGTAAAATACTTAATTATTTACCCAATAATGTACCTATATATTTTGCATTGTGAATATGTCCTATGTTTTAACACACACACACACACACACACACACACACACACACACACACACACACACACACACACACACACACACACACACACACACACACACACACACACACACACACACACACACACACACACACACACACACACACACACACACACACACACACACACACACACACACACACACACACACACACACACACACACACACACACACACACACACACACACACACACACACACACACACACACACACACACACACACACACACACACACACACACACACACACACACACACACACACACACACACACACTGTTAATATCAAATATTATTGTGACAATATAAAAGTTCACATACTTGTTTTCATAGCTGCTTATAATGTCCTGAAATGTTATAATTTTCACTGCTACAAATTGCTTCAGGAATAATCGTTGTCATAACCGTGATGTGCGTTATAGTACTTATCGCCATTGTGCGATCAGTGGTATTTTGCTACCAATGCGTACGTTCAGCGTAAGTAAGCTTACACACGGAACAAACGCGACTTAAGTGTATACATTTTACACATATATTGTACTGTAAACGTTGTTTTCAAGTTTGCCATACTGTTTTCTTCATCATTTCAAATTGTAGCAAATGCTTAATATTAAGCAATCCTTGTGCTCACGTTTTGGAGATTCTTCAAACTTGTATATATAGCGTGTTTCCGTGTAATCGTCAGTTCCGTTTAATATCTTACAAATACGCATGTAAGTTTACATAATGTTGCATATGAACGGGCCTATGACATTGTCATTCCCTAGATATACATGTAGATCTTAGTAAATTGTAGTCACTATTCTTCGTGTTATAATTAATGTTATAATATAATAATAAATATAGTATTTGTAAAATTATTATTATTGTTATTATTAAATGATACATACTATTTTTACGACATTATTATGGTAAAATAAAATTACTGTTACAATTAACACAATGTGATGCGCAATATT
>OZ023209.1:41478680-41581180 GCA_963995525.1 Escarpia spicata | reverse complement strand
GTAAGAAAACAAACTAAACTCAATTTATAAACTCATAGTTCGTACCAGACAACTCTAATAACATGTTAGGTGTAATAATAATAAATGTAATGTAAACACACACGATCGTAATGTTTCATTTTTAGGATGACGTATGGGCGTGCTTTGAAGGGTCATGCTACTCGTCAAACATACGTAATAGTACTACTAATAGTGAGTCGTAGATCCTTGTCAGCCAATAAGGATGTCAATGATTCAGGTAGAAACATTCAAAATGTATTTTTGTGCTTTAATTTTATAATTATGTTTAAGAGACCCGCGTGTCGTCCCCCAAATCGTAAGATACCCCTTCTCCGTATTCTCCATTAATTCTGTCTAAGCGCTGTGCTACGTACACGTGTCAATAGTCAATAACATCTGCGTTACCGTGAATACGAACGGATCATTAGTAAACTCGTTATCAACAGTGGCTAAACTTAAAGTTGATGTATACAATAAACAGTACAATAACATGTCAAAGCAGAACAGTCTTAATGACAATAACATGTCAAAGCAGAACAGTCTTAATGACAATATAAATACAAGTTTGTCCAAACAACGAAATATTTTTTGCGAGCAAGTCGTTGTCCGCCGAGCGCGTATTATATTATATAGCGAGGCTTGTTGGTGGGTGCAGGCAAGACTGGGTAACCCCCCCTTTATTACGTTATAAGGAGCTGGGCTGTTAGTAATCAGTGTGGCACTATCCTGGTCATTGGTCCGAAGCGGGTCAGACCGAGCCGAGAGCGGGGTTATTCTTTGCGGTCGAACCGCAGCCCACATTTATTTGCTTTTTCTGCATCGCGCGGTAAGCAACGTTGATATTCTGCCCGAATTCAAAATACCATGCGCCCTTCTTTATATATAGTAGTGCTTAATTTTAATAGATCACATTGAGTATATATGTATTTTTAATTCATTGTGAAGCACAGATGATTAGTAGAGGCAGTTCACATTTTAATTTCTTTACCCTTTTCCCTGTTCCAGATTTGCACACGAAGCAAAGATTTTTCCTCTATAATTAGTGCTCAGCGGTATGCATATGGTCTTAAAGACGATAACTCAGTAGTAATTAGTTCTTAATTAGTGTAATTTATCAGAGATAATTTTATGAAACGGAATAAGACGTAGGCTTCCGAAATGATATTGCATACCGTACATAATACTCATAATATTCCATTATATATTTTACTCGATCTAGAATGCACATTCGCATCTCAGTTATTAATCGCAAGGTTCGCAAACAAGTGTTATATTCGCATGAAAACCCACCACGTGCTAACACAACTCATACGCATTCACATTAACACACTTGTATACAAACAAAAGTCACGTGGTTGCGCCTATGTGGCTGCACCTTGTAAGAGCTCAATAACATTGCGATATTTTATAATTGGTGGTTGTCGGACATCGATACTGTTTACCAGACGTGATTGCGAATATACGTGGACTAAAATTCGACGGACATATCTGATCATTCGGGAAAATGCGCCTGCAGTGACCTCGAGTTCAGAAAAAGTGATAAAATCACGCAACATTTCTACAATGAAAATTCCATCATTCTGTGAGGAATTAATTTACATGGATCTTAACAATCCCGCTCACGCCAACAACGCGCTGTCTGCACAAGTTGAGAGATACAACAATATTCTCACCCAAGCTCTTGACAGGCATGCTCCAGTGAAGGAACGGTGTGTGAAACTACGCCCAAATTCTCATTGGATTGGTGAAAACATCATGACAGGGAAGCAGTTATGTCGCCAGCTTGAGAATAAATGGGGAAAATCACGTCTTGAAATTGACCGCCAAAATGACTGCCACCAGAAGCAAGCGGTAATTCATCAAATCAAACTGGCAAAATCACTCTACTACAATCAGCTATTCATCGACATCGCTAAAGACTAAAGGCGAATTTTCCATCTGACTGACAAACTCTTTCACCGGCGACATCACTTGCCCCTTGTGAATCTCGGCAGGATTTGGCTCATAATGTCCGTCTCTTCTTCACCGAGAAGGTAAAGCGGATCGGAGAGGAGTTTGATATAGTAGATGATCTACATATTCCTACAACAGATATCCCATCGCCCGAATTCTCGAGCTTTCAAGAAGTGTTTAAGCAAGATATACAGTAGGTACTCTCACAGTCGCCAGGAACAACATGGATCCAATTCCATCTTCACTACTGAAGAAGTTTGTCGATGCCATATTGCCGGCGATGACACAAATTATCAACAATCCAATGAATTCGGGCGAGATTCCCCCTTCTCTTACAGCTTCGCAGATATGATCTGTGCTGAAGAAGGCAAACTTGGACTCAATTGCGATGACCAACTATCGCCCAATATCAAACTTAAGTTTCCTCAGTAAGACACTGGAGCGAGTAGTAACCAAACAACTGCCTTCATTCCTGGCCGACAATAATCTTATGGATCAAAACCAGTCAGCCTATCGTGCACACCACAGTGTAGAAACTGCAATAGTAAACGTTCACAATGATCTACTGCACGCCAGATTAAGCTTCTTCTGTTACTCGACATATCCGCAGCTTTTGACACTGTCGACCATTCTATACGTTTTTCTCGCATGACCAGCTACTTCGGAATATGCGATGTTGCACTTGACTGGTTCCAGTCCTACTTGAGCGACAGAACCTGCTGTGTGCTCATTGACAATATAACATCGGATACATCGCAACTAACATACAGACTCCCGCAAGGCTCTGTCCTAGGACCAATACTTTTCTCAATGTATACGATACCCATTGCTGATATAATCAGGAAGCATGGCCTCAATTATCATTGCTACGCTGACGATACACAAATATACCTCTCAGCCGATCCCACACAGTAAACAATTAATGACTCAATACAGCAACTTGAAGACTGCCTTGACGAGCTACGTCAATGGATGTCGCAGAACTTCGTCAAACTGAATGATGGAAAGACAGAATTCATTGTCGTCGGATCCAAACAACAGAAATCAGAGTGGGCGACACCATGGTTACTCCTTCGGACAGCGTCAGGAATCTCAGTGTTATCTTTGATGAGAACGTTTCCATGGATAAACGTATCGCCGCTCTGTACCCAGAGCCGTCTGTCTGTCAATTCGTAGTATTGGCCTGATTCGTAAGCACACCAATCAGCCGATTGCGGAACTACTTACTCACGCTCTCATTACTTCTAGACAGAGGTTAATCTGCAAATTATCCCGCTTATATTCAATACAAACCACCGTGTCTTTCCTTGTGCAACCTTGTCAAACAGTATGTGCCATCCCGTTAAAATCTGCGCTCTGCAACCAAATTACTCCTAGTAGAACACAAACTGAAAATTTCGTGGGGAGCACGATCATTTATAGTATCCGCAGCAAAGATCTGGAATGCGCTTCCAAACAATGTTAGAGCTACTACAACAATCACCACCTCAGTCTCGGTCGCCCTTGTATTATTTTTTCATCCACTCTCCGGACATCTGCTTTCTTTGCCATTCGTTCTTCTCCCATTCGCTCCATATGTCCTGCCCAGTTCAACCGACTTCTCACCAACGTCTTCTTGAAACTTTCTTTCACACCAACATCCTCCCTCAGCTCTTCCACTCTTCGGTTATCTATTCGCTTTACCCCCGCAATTCTCCTGACCCAGTTGTTTTCGCACACGTGTACCCTCTCCTTTTGTTTCTCTGTCATTGCTATAGTTTGTAGGCCATGCAGGTAGGCAGGTGTCACACATGCGCATAGTACCTATCCCTTGTGTGTCCGCGATATGTGTCTGTATCCCATCAAACCTTCTACTTTCCTACATGCATTCGTCCCTGCTTGTATTCTCCTGCGAATTTCTGTCTCTGAGGAGCCATCCCCACATACCCCCAGGTATACAAAACTGTCTCTTTGTTTTAGTTTCTTCCCCTCCAGATGTATTTCCAGTTCTTTGCTTTGTTGCCCAACCCACAGCACCTCTTTCTTCTCCAGATTAATTTACAGTACGTGTTTGTTGAAGATATCCTTCCACTCTATCAGTTGTTCCTGTAAATCCGATTCCCCGTCCGCTACCACCGCTAGATCGTCTGCATACAGTAGTTTCTGGAGAATATCTTTCGTACAGGTCTTTCTACATATCAGTTCCATCACTGGGATAAACAGTAGTGGGCTCATGGCACTCCACCGTCTTACGCCAACGTTCACTTTGAATTCTTCCTAGATTCCAGGTCCACACACCACTCTGCTCTTCGTTTCTTCATATGTCCCTTCCACTATCCTAACCTCTGAATCTGGAACCCCCAACCATCTCAGTGTCGCCATTGCCATGTTTCTCGGTACCGTGTCATAAGCTTTCTCCAGGTCTGTAAAACTCACAGCCATACTCTCCTGTCCCTCCAACTTCTTTTCGATCAGCTATCTCAGTGCAAACATTCCATCAGCTGTACTTCTCTTCCTCTTCTGAAGCCCTGTCATGCATCTCTCTTTCGTTTCCATATCGGAACCATTATCCCTGTTCTCCACTCCTCTGGGATCTTTCCCTCTCTCATGCAGGTATTCAACAATTGTTTTGTCCACCAGATTCTCACGCGTTCGGCCATCGCCAGCATTTCCACACGTATTTCATCAATATTAGTCGCCCGTCCTTTCTTCATCTTCTTCGTTGCTCTATGTACCTCTTCATCCACAATCTCCTTCACATGTATTTCTCCTTCTACTGCAATTGGCAGATCTAGTTCTTTGCTTTCTTATTGGTTCAGCAATAGTTTTCCATTCTTGTCCTTAATCACTGTTCCAGTTTTTACATCCTTGCTGTCCTCATCCCTCTCTCGAGCCATCTTATAGACCATCTTCTTTCCACTGTCCTCATCTAGCTTTCTGTACAGCTCCTCTTCCATTTCTCCCTTTGCTTTATCCACAGCTCTCCTAGCTGCCTTCGTTTTCTGTCCATACAGCTGCTGTATGGCAATGCCTGGTTGTCCTCCATTCCCCTTGATCCCTTCTATTTCTTTCCATACCTCTCTCTTTTCTCCAATTGCTTTTGTTACTTCTTCGGTCCACCATGTTTGTTTTTTCTCTTCGAGGAAGCTCCTCCCTTACCAGATGTTCTGCCACATAGCTTCTCTGCTGATCCAATGAAAGCATCCTTAAAGTGCTTCCACTCTTCCTCCACAGTTCCTATTGTTGGCCGCAGTTTCTCATACTCTGATGTCACTCTGTCTCTATATGCTCTGGCTGTGTCCCCGTAACATTTCCACCATTTAATGGTCTTCCACCCCACACTTTTAGTCTCTCTCCTTCTTCTTCTGCATACGCACAATGAAAACGAGGGGCTTGTATTGCGTAGTCACGTGTTCACCAGGGATGATCTTATACTCCTTCACTAGCCGCATTTGCTATTTCCTCACTATCGGCAGGTCCAGCTCTGTCTTATGGTGTCCACTCCTATAAGATACTCTGCGGCTTTCCCTCTTTTAGAAAACATGACCCACACCACAATTATATTACTTATAATATCGTAACATTTATTATATTTCTAGAAAGGTTGTATTAACGAGTCAACATTACATTGATAACGATAATAGTTATTGATTTTATAATGTATAATTAATGATACTCATTTGATAATTTCTAGAACGTTGCTCGTATTATATTTTAGAATAATGTTTTTACAATTCTTAAAATTACTACTTTAATGTCATCAGTGGTCAAATTCTGAGCAAGCGCCATGAGCACCTCTACGGCGAATACCGGCGCTATATAAGATTTCATTATTATTATTAAATGTGTCCACCGATGTCGTACATTCTTTCCATATAATCGTCATGTGTTGTGTCATCATTCTGTACTCCAGCATCGACGTCCGTGCTCATTTGTAGACTGGGGTAGTCGTTCGGTCGTCGGGTGGGGTTTAGATGACCCTGTAATAGTAGTAACATTTGTATAGTGAACACAAGAGTGATTTGATAATTAATACATTTTAGCAACATTCCCTGTCAGCGAAAGATCAAATTCTGGCGATTACTGATTCCCTCGACCTATCTCCGAACACCACGAAGTAATTACGTTAACAATATGGCTCCAACATATCGTCCATATGCACACTCCTTGACACTTTTATACCTTTGAAGGTCACAAAGGACCTCCAACTGCACCATCCTTGACAGTTGACACTTCCAACTGCAATTTCTCGAGACTCCCCAAAACTCCCAACTTAAGCCTTTAAGTGTCGTTTCTCCATAAAGCCCCTTCTGGGGCTAATATGGGAGTTGTGCAGTGCTCATTGCGAAGGGTGCGTGACATTTAATTTAAAAGATAATAAAAAAGTAAAATAAATAATTGTGTAAACCAAGTGCAATTAATAATTTGTGCAGATTAAAAACACAGTCACTGTATTTACATTTTGGTAACGTGGGCTGGAGCGACAAGGTGGATGGTACTCAGAGCTTGTTGAAATGTGTGTAGTGTGGGTAGACTTATTATTTCTGGGGGAATAGATTCCAAGCTCTTATAACTCTGAGATAGAATGAGTATGCATATGTATTTATGCGTGTATGTATTTGTATGTATGTGTAGGGATCGCTGTTTCGAGTACGGGACTATAAGATGTTGTTGTAGGTTTAGGAGGTGTGTTGAATTTTGCAGAAGAAGGTAAGTTGGTGTTATAATATTCTTCTTTCTAGTGTCTGCCAAGGAAGTGTTTTGTTATTATGCCGGTTACGCTTGTTGTGCGGCGGTGGTCATTTAGGATCAATCTAGCTGCGCTTCTTAGAATTTTTCCGTGGGTATCAAAGTTATTTAGTGTATAGGGATTCCAGGCTACAGCTGTAGGCTGTTTCCTTAACTTTAGATGTTTAAGGATGGAGAGTGCATTTAAGGAGGCCAATTGTTCTAGCAGATTGTGGTGCAGTGGTGTGGACATGCTTTATCCAGGACAGTTTAGAATTTATTGTAATGCCGAGATAAGGGTGTGAATCGACTTGGGAGACTGGTTGGTTTGTGATGTTGTAGATGAAGTGGATTGGTTTGCGTGTATGGGTAATTCTGAGAAGATGACACTGGGATAATTAAGGTCATTTGTCACTTGTCTGTCCAGTCGGCTGGTTTGCTTAGGTTTGTTTGAAGGATGTTGTGGTCTGCAGGTGTTTGGATTTCTCTGTATAGGATCGAATCATCGGCGACGAATCTGATATTTGATTTGATTGAATCAGTGATGACATTTATGTACAGTAATAAAAAAGACAGGGCCAAGGACTGAGCCTTGGTGTACACCGGAGATGACATTTGAAGGAGCTGAGTGGGTACCATTTACTGATACAATCTGGGAGCGGTTTGATATAAATGACTTTATCCATTGTAGTGTGTTACCTGTGAAACCATAGTAGTTAAATTTATTGAGAAGTCGTTTGTGGGGAGCCTTGTCGAAAACTTTCGAAAAATCGAGGAGGATGACGTCTATTTGTTTCTGGTCGTTCATGGAGGAAGCCCAGTCGTGGACGGTCTCTATGAGGCAACGTACTGTTGAGGAAGAAGGGTACAGTTTGATTTGAGGGCTTCCCAGTTAGCAGACTTATAGTTGTACACTTTGTGTGGAAATTTGGTATTCTTCATGGGGTTCATATCAATGTGAAAGAGAACAGCTTCGTGATCGCTCATGCCTGTCACTGTGTTTACGCTGAATATAAGGGCGGGGTTTTATGTAAGTTCAAGGTCAATAATATTTCCCGAGTCTAGTTGGGTCGGTTCATTTACCATATTTGTTAAACCACATTCACTGTTTATTTCAAGTAGTTTGTTGTGTTTTGTTGCAATGTTTGTTGTACAGAGGTTTTCCCAGTTGATATCTAGTAGGTTTAGGTATCCGGCTATGATAACTGATGGAGGAAGTTTGCAGCCACGGTAGTGGATTGCGAGGGATTCATGTAGGGCTTCCAGGGATGTTGTATGATCATTTTGGGGGGTGCAGTAGGCTGCCATATATATATAACTTTGTTATGAAAAAAGTATCCTTTAGTCCAGCCTATTTCAAATGTAATATTAAGTTTATCTTGGGGGTTTGCAATTATGTCATCTCTCAGTGCTATTTGAACACCACCTCCATGAGTGTTGCAGTCATTTCTGATTGCTTCATAGTTTGTAGGGAGAAAGGAATATGTGGGGATGTTTGACACAAGTTTGGTTTCAGTTAGAAAGAGTATGTCAGGGTTTGTCTAATCTATTGTTGCCTGAAGTTGGGATACTTTGGTTGTGCTCTTGACAATTGATCAGCATGGCTTTTAGTTTAAATTTTGTTTTAGCGTTTGCGCGGTCGGGGGGTAGATGTATTTGCTGGATTAGGTGCAAATGTAGGGTTTTGGTCGTCCGTGTAATTTGTGTAGTTACTGCTGTCTGGAAGAGACTGCAGAACTGAGTATATTGGTTTTATGTGGTTATGTTGCTTGAGACATCTGGAATAGTTTGGGAGCCCACAGCAAGAGAAAAACCATAGGACACTGTTGTGTTTTAATTGTTCATATTTGGTATCATTTATTTGGACACACGAGGTGTGGTACCAGCCGTCACATTCATCACATTGGATGGCATGGTGATGTTCATGTACCTCATGACTGGAGGTGTCACATGGGAAGTCTGGAATGGAGGTGGACATGGGGCCAGGGTTTGGATTAAGGCCCTCTGCTTGGACTATTAGTCCACAAATGTACAGTAGGAACAGGCAATGGGGTTTAGTTGGCATCATCTTGTTTTTCTTTGTAACTGTGAATTTTGGAAAGGATGGCAGCTGTTTTGTCAGCATTGCAGAAAATGTTGGGAGGTCATCCTCGCTTGTGGAGTTTTGGTGGAGGTGTCTATGCATATTTGCAGCGACAAAGCACAGGGCTATGAGCAGTGTGAACTCCATATCGAGGCCAGGAAGTGGATTGCTAAATAAAATGCCTTCAGATTAGCAGAAGTCGCATTTAAGTAGAATAAAACTAAACTGTTTAAAACAGTGCAAGTGCAGGACTTAGGCAGGTGCAAATACAAATAGGTATATGGTAGATTATATGAATATTAGTAACTTTTATTCCTGGGCCGACTCAGGACGCAACGGTATTTCAAAACATAGGGGTGACAGTTGGACACCCGAAGGAGGGCCTGTTAGTAAGTTAAGGAGATGGTAAGACAGAGGGGGGTATTATTCCTTACTTAGATGTTGCTAAGCTAGAGCTATTTTAATAATATCTAATTTAGGTGGCTGATATATCTTATGTATATTTAATGACTGTAAGTAATGTACATTTATTTTGTAAGAATGCGCTGAAGTAACGTACATTTATTTCGTAAGAATGAGCTGATTATTTGAGTTCCTTTGGGGACGAGGTTGGTTTGGCGCGTTTTGCTCACTGTTTACAAGTTCGCCATTTTGATTTAAAAATTTGTGATGGTTGTTAGGCAATATAATTTAGTGAACTATAGTCTGGTTGCTCGCAAATGTATTTATATGGACATTGTGATGATGTTACTATTGCATGTCTAAATTTCTTTACAAGTTGTGATTCTGACAATAAACATAGGAAAATAAAACAAGAATAAACGACACCTGACGCACGCGCACTGCTTCCATGCACCCCTTTGTGACTCCCAACTATACCCATTTTAAGGCTCCAACAAAACCTCCAACTGTATCCCATTGAGACTACCAACTGCACCTACCCCCGATAACTTCAACTGCACTACTCTTCACGATTCGAGCTGAACCTTGTTCCCTCCAGCGGAATTCTTGCCTTAGCTGGAGGGGGGTGCATCAGTCCATTGTCAAAGATCAACAAAATTTTCCTTCCGATCGTGAATGCAGACACGACGACACTTCGTGTTCGAATGCATAAGACAATTATGTTTGCACGATCGAATCTCTCCGGATTACTAGATGTTACTTACATTGTCGTCCGACACCACAGACGTTCTGCCAACGTCTAGCTGTCCCTGTTCGTTGGTGTCCGGCGTGTTCTGAGCTTCCACTTGGCTGGAGCTGTGAAGACAACGAGTCTGTCGATTAGCTTCACACACACACACGCACGCACGCACGCACACACACACACACATACATTTATGCCTACCGCATTTTTGTTCCGTGCCAAATAGCCAAACCAATTTATCAAAGGATTTATCATTTGTTAATCCATTCAGAACAAGAACTCAGGTTAGTTGTTCTATTTAAACGTGAATAATCGATGAATAAAGACGATCTATACGAATTACCTGTTTCTTGAGTTCTTAATGAAGCAGTAGATCGTCCCGCCTATAGCAATGCATATGACAACTGCACCCACCACCGCCCCCACCGTGAGCCCTACTGTAGAGTAGAACAAACAAAGCACAACAAACACTACAATTTCAAAGTTCCTATAGGCTATGCAATGAACAAAGGACAATAAAAATATAATTTAATTTATATACATTCTATACGTTATTGTACGTAGTCGATTTGTATTAGGATACATGATATATGAATTCTCTTCTTCCACCCTTCCAATAGCTACTTTATTTTCACTACAAACATTCTCCCCCTTCCCCTGGCTCTCTTGTGGGGTGGGATCCACATCACTCGTTTGGTAGTTTCATCAGCTTTTTTTCCAAATTTCTCCATCTCACTCACTCACTCACTCACTCACTCACTCACTCACTCACTCACTCACTCACTCACTCACTCACTCACTCACTCACTCACTCACTCACTCACTCACTCACTCACTCACTCACTCACTCACTCACTCACTCACTCACTCACTCACTCACTCACTCACTCACTCACTCACTCACTCACTCACTCACTCACTCACTCACTCACTCACTCACTCACTCACTCACTCACTCACTCACTCACTCACACACTCACTCTGTTTCTCTCTCTCTCTCTTATTCGATCTGGTGTAGTTTTTTTTATCAATTGCAACACTATCATTTGATTTTTTGGCATGAAAAACGCAAGAATGTAATACATGGAAGAAAGAGAAAGAATACGGTATGAGAAAGGATGGCATAAGAAAATATGTTTAAATTATGACCGAAGCGCATCCAATAAACGTGCCAATTGTACTTTCTGGTGTAAAAAAGTAAAGATATGTTCTTATACAGCGCAGTATCCAGTGCTTTGATTGTTCAAAGTGCTTTATATTTCACTCCCTGGCAGACCTGTTCAATCGAACACCATCTCGATTTCTACGGGAAGCATTAAGCCATAATGCAATTAATGCGCGAAGTCTTTGTACGCGGATATCCACCATTCCTTTAGCCAGGTACTTATTTTTATAGCTGAGTAAACTGGAGCAACGTAGAATGAACGAACTTGCCCAAGGTTAGACACAGCAGCTCATGATTAAAACCCGGGATCCCTCGATTGAGTCCTACGCGTTATCCACTGCGCTCCACTTAAAATAAATGCCATTAAGATAAATACTTGAAACTTACGATATCGTTTACAAAGAAGACAACGAATCATTCCCGTTGTTTTTTCTGGTCATCTTTTCTTTTAGTTTCGATACATTTGCCTCGCTCTGTGTTGTCGTGGTCGTTGTTGGTGTAGATTTCGTTGTCGAAAAGCATGATAGTTGGCAACGTTTTTGAGAACAAATTATTGTAAAAATCGGTAGATTGAGACAACACTGACCAGTTAAAATGGGCTACTTTAAAAAATACACATTGGGTTGACTATACAGTTCATGGATCAAAATCAATAGGATTTAGTACGACTGTGGTATATGCACGTGCTTGGTGTATATATATATATATATATATATATATATATATATATATATATATATATATATATATATATATCGGTTAACTACACTTCTATAATATATATTTGACAACTGGACAGTGATATCATAATAACCAGGTACGATTAGTTAGATTTGCATTTAGAAGATCTTTATTATGAGTAAATAAAAATAGGCTAACCATATAAATGTATAATCCACAAGCAATATGATGGCATCACTCTTTCCTTCCTTTCAAAGTCTGCCTCCGCCGTTTCTAGCAGCACTATTATAGAAAGCTTAACACAGAGTAATTCAATTACCCTACAGGTACCCCATATGATTTGTAACAATGTTGAGTAATTAAAAATAAATGTTAAAAACAACAAAATGAGGCTACGTTTACCAAATTGTGCTCATAGTTACACATTGTAGAGCGCTGTAGCGCAGTAGATAGAGCAATCAATTGAGAGAACACAGGTTCGAATCATGTCCTGCAATTTTCAGTCTTTGGTTCGTTCACTTTATGTTTCTACTTTTCACTTAGCTGTGTGCATGAGTACTTGGGTATAGTCAATGGTGGATATTTGTTTACGAATAGTCTCCACACATTAATTGCAACATGGCTGAATGATTCCCAGAGAACTCGAGATGGTGTTCGATTGAACAAGTCTACCAAGATGTAAAGAGTAATGTGCTTTGAGCAATACTAGAGACAGCAGTATCAGCAGAGTGAGTGGGGCGTTGTCTGTTCTTCTCCGTAGTCACCTTCTGTTGACTGCGTCTCATCAATGTAGCCCCATTTCTTCATGGTTGTTTTTTTTGTACGACCGACTCCGTCGATTGAGTGATCGCCAGCTCAACTATGGTTGGTCAGACCCTGGTGGTGGGGATTCAGCTGGTCGTAATCCCATGTTGACGATTGCTGGTGTTTCTTGCAGTCGCGTTTCCCACATTTCTAGTCTGGTCCTGCTGGGCGATGAGTTGAGTGGTGTCGTGTTGTTCGTGAAGCCTTCCCGTGACTTCAATCGGCGCGTAGTAGACACGTGTTTGTGTAGTTGATGTTTTATGTCAAGTTTTTTGTCTTGTTCGTTCTGTGTTGCTAACAGCAGTCCGCCTGATGTCCGGTGGGGTATGCCAGCGAGCAGGTGTATGCTCTCAGTGTTGGTTGGTTTCAGGCAACAAGTTATGATTCGACAGCAGTCATGCAGGGTCGGGTTGATCTTGTTTGCATGTGTTGATCTCACCCACACAGCACATGCGTACTCGGCGGTGGAATAGCAGAGAGCTAGGCCACTGGACCTTAGCGACAACGTATGCTAACTACGCAGGGTACGTAACGAGCAGTAAATGCACTCTTGCAAACACAATCAACATGGGCTTATATCATGTTGCTTGGACTGATCATCAACACATATTTGTAACATTGTGGCCATTACAAATTAAGCTAGGGAATTGTTTAATATAAACATAAACTACAAATTTACACAAATGTATGATCTCATAGATAAATGTGTTGAATAGGTTGATTGTGTGGGATGCAGTAAACATACACATAAAACATGGAATTTGTTGCAAGGATGATACACTGATATTAAGTGCCCCACTGGTCCCAACCAACCTGCAACCATTCTCCAAATTCAAACTTAATAATTACTTATAAATGTGTGGTTTAATTAAACATTCAATCCAATGACACGTTCAATTCAACATACCATATGTAAGTATTACACTTCTCTAAACTCCCTGGATTGACCAATTTATTATACATGATATGATATTTCACAGTGTAGCACATCACTCGATCAGTTGCCTTTGGAGACATCAACACCATTTAGATTGAATACAGGTGGTAGGTGCATATGGTATATTCAGGTTTAATTGTAGTTTTGAGAAATATTTATATTAATTTATATACAAAACTGTCATGTGTTGTTAATAGTAGCATTATCAAGAATTCAACAGATCAATAAACGACTGTATACTGTGTCACTTAAATCTCAACAATACTCCATAATTCTATGTAAAAACTGTACATGTATATTATCATAAATTGTACATATTTTGCTACATCTCCAGTATTTTGAGACAGTGGCACAGTTCAAATAAAGCAATAATTTACGAGTTGTGTCTTATAAATTATTATCATGTTAGAAGAGACCACCTGCCTGTAATGTATACAAAATGAAGAATAACATAAATGCACAAGGTTCACTTAAAATGGATCTGCATTAATATACGTGCATGCTTGTAGATTAGTGCTTCTCAACCGGTGTGCCGCAGCACAGCAGTGTGTCGCGAATATGTTCATAGTGTGCCGCGAAATTGAAAGAGAATTGTCATATTTGCAGGAATGATTTTCAATTACATTGACCGTTAGGCACCCAAAATGTCACCGTTCTGCAAAATATAAATCTGCGCACCAGCAGAAAAAAACAGTTATGTCAAGCGTTTGCTGGAGCAGAAATTGAATCATAATTCCCAAATTTACTCGAATAATGTGAGAACGTGTGCTGTATGTAGGTAGCATTAGGCAGCATTAGGCCTACACAATATCTTGATGATCTTGAGATTCATTGTATGCAGGTTATCAGAGACGTTACCTGGGCAGACAGACTACAACATAACCAGATCAGAGAGGAGACACTCCTGAATCCATCTCAGATGTCATCTTACATTCATGACTCCGGTAGTTTAGGCTTAGTTGTTGCATACCAAGCGACAGCTTTGTTAGCATAGCTTTCAAGCTAAACGTTAGAGGAATACTACAAATACCAAACTAGCCTAGTACGGTTAACAACAGAACGATGTGCTCTAGATAAGATTAGATGGGGGGGATCGGAGATATGTTGCAAGATGGTCAGGTTGGAGTAATGCCAGCATTTGTGGAGAAGCATGAGCAGAACAAGCTGACCAAAGAGGAGCAGTGTCTGGATTCGTCAATCGTAGTTTTATCTACTGACGTATCAGTAAATGGTGTGAAGGTTTTTTTAACAACATGTCTTTGTATAAACAGTTTCGCAACATTACAATTGATAAAGAATAAACAAGATGTCATATGTGAAGAACCTGCTTAAGTATTGTGGTGTAGCACTGACCCAAACGTTAACTACCTCTCAAGTTCAACAAAGGTACCAAGTTTCTCGCAAGCCCGCCCAGTACAACAGTCTAAAACAACTCGTGCATACCACCCTATATCCTTCAATAATAGTATAATAGTATAATAGTATAAGTCGAATGGTAATGAAAACTGTCTGTCATAATATAACTTAATATTAATAATTTAAGTGATCGTTTAAAACAGGTGTATAAGACAAGTGTCATAGTGAAAACAAATGTAATGCGTCAAGTTTGTAAGAATATGTCCACCATCGCATTATAATTATGTTTGTTAAAACAATAGAAAACACGTGGTTCCTCGTGCCACGAGATTAGAGCAAACTCGAAAGTGTGCCGTCAACTAAACAAAGTTGAGACGCACTGATCTGGACGTATGCGAATAATAATCAAACAGTTTGAAATAGCTCATGCAATGATGCAATTTGAAATATATGTGAAATTAGCCCATGGAGGTTTGTGGGTTGTAGATGAAACCTAATTACATTGTTCAAATATCGTACATTTTAGTTTGTTATACCTATACCTATAAGTTGTTTTGGAAAGTGGTATGGTACCATCAATGGGGTATTATTATAGACATAATCATTGCTGTATGTTGGTATTTTAAATAGTTTGATGTGTACAGAAACATCCATCTTTTAAAATAAATACATGTGTGTAAACAGATCAATATGCAGTAATCTACACCAAAGTTCAAACATTTATATATGAGCACCTCAACATATTTCAACTTGTATCTTCAAAACAATGTTATTGGTAGTTGAATTACTGGATATCAGTATTATAACCTGCGCATTCTACTACTCTCAAAACAAGAAATTCTCCCCTTGCAAACCCCGTCTTCTAATTCGCGGTACCTACTGGCTAACAATTATTATTGTGATAATATATATATATATATATATATATCGAATCACTCAGCGTTATTTGAGGTTGTCCGCGGAATGTACATAGTGCATGTTTTGATTATAAAATAAAAATAACCTAGCAAGTTCCGAGCGAAGAACTTTTTGTTTTGAATACATTGTGTCATGATAGAGCATTCAATGCAAAATTAGGTTGCCCCCAGAATTTTTGTACGAAACTGAACGTTCGACCGACTGGGCGTCTGACCTATAGTCTGTTGGTTTACCAAATTAGCGGGCGAAGTAATTTGGAGCAGGAAGTCCGCTGTGTTGAACATGGGAAATTTGAACATCAAAGAGTATAGCAGTTAACTCAGCCCGACTCGGCCGTATTGCCAGTAAAGCATGTTTTAATCGGGATGTTTTGTTTATTATTTGAACATGTTGCCGTGGTGGTGCCTTCAAATCGCGAGAATCGTGACGGGCTTACTAAACACACTGTATCAAGACTGTGCTACAGCACTTGTTTATGTGTGCTAGTGAATGGTTTATGAATGTTTATATTGTTCATCATTGAAGACAGATGTTCACCGTGACAGACTTCCAAATGTTTCTTGGTTGTGTTTATATATGCCTACATTACATTTGTTAAAAAAAAAAATTATTTGTAAAGCACGACACCTGAGGTCAACAACCGTTATTTATATATGTGGAGGTATTTAAAAAAATACTGGAGAGATCTGAAGACAGGTTTTGTTGCTTTGGTCGTGGACGATCCAGTGATTTCATGTCGAATGACCTATTATTGAACATGAAAAATGTCCTACTACAGAAGAAACACACAACCTATATATCGACAGCACTGCATTAAATCGGTATATTATCCCACTTGTTAACCTACACAACAAAATTCGGGAAATAATATATGTATATATTATATATTTATATAATATTATATATAATATATATATTATCTTAACTAAACATGAATTTGCAATAAAATGTCTCAACTATAACTTGCCTCATTCGACAAATGACCAACTACTGCACATACGGTGGATTTATTATATAAAAAGATAAATTGTCGAAATTCATGCAATCTAACGTGTGCAGTATATATATATTTCAAAGTCTCCAACAAGGCTGGAAATAGGAAAGGAAATACGGATATCTTCCGATTTTTTAGTAGCATGTGCATTCAGGGTATACTGTAATATGTCACTCTGTTTTATTCAGACCTCCATTTTGGCTAACTAAAAAATTCAAGCCTTAGATTTCATAAGATCCTGAAATAACGTGACTTTAAATATATCATGACAACCACGATGTGTGAGCTTAGGCTTACTAAAATGGCAACTAATCGTAAACTGCTTGGAACGTAGAACTCAAACTTCAGATTTGTCCACAGTAAAGGCTGTGGAAAGGAAAACAATCGGGAAAATCAAAGGCAGAAGTGCGTGGTGCTTGGTTGAATTGATGTGTGATGAATCTACCGTCATTTTTTTTATAGTATATTCATAGGTTCTCTTTGAATGAATAATCTCAGTTGTAGCTTGATCAATTGCCTGTTTGTAACTATTGTAGCTCTGATCATTTGTAGGATATCTCCAAAATATTACTAAAAACGCGTTACCAAAAAACAAGAAGTAACACAAGGTGATCACCGTAATCGGCCTATTACAATGAATGATACATCAGTACATAATAGTAAATTCAACCAATGCCAATGTTATTACAAGGCTTTTTCAAAAAGAATTGTGATCTAAGGAACGATTGCGACTAACTTAATTTGCAATCTCATACCATATGGAAAGGAATGTTGAATGTAAGTTGTGAACTAAAGCGCACATTCAGACTGACATATATATTGAACGACATTGTTTTACGGAATGTCCCTTCCTAAAAATAAACGTAACGCTAAATCTAATCTCCAAACTTATACCTGTCAGCCTTAAGAATGTATGACGCAAAACATGAAGTACGCGGCACAGGCATCGTTGAAAGAACATTTTTACATTTTCTACAGACCCTTGATGTGATACATAAATAGTTATGATAACACAATTATTATCAATAAAGTATCTTGGAAGTCCTGCACTGCCAAGACTACAGAAGTTAAAGGCGTGCTGTAATGTAGTGTGTTCTTACCAGTTGTGAGGACCATCTTATCTGTTTGTACACTAGCTTCGGTGGTGGCTGCTGTTTTACCACTCGTGTAGACGTTCTCAGTCGCCATGTCCATCAGGTTCCGGGTTGCCTTGTCTGGTTCTGGCTCAGATGTTACTCGTTTGGTTGTTAGTTTTGTTGCTTTGGTCGTTGGTTTTGTTGCCTGGGTCGTGGGTTTTGGTGTTTTGGTCGCGGGGGTTGTTGCTTGGGTCGCTGTCTGCTTTGTTGTCGTCGTCGTTGTTGTTGTCTTTGTTGTCGTCGTAGGTTTTGTAATCGTAACCTCTCCTATGACACGACAAACCGAGCATAAGAAAATGTGCGTAGAAAAAGTATTGCGTTACACACGGGAAATGTAAAATGCATCTACTTACTTTGTTTTTAGATCAAGTAACGCCATAATATATATTCTCGAAATATTACTAAAACGCCTTTCATAAAACAAAAGTAATACAACAATATCGCAGTATGATGGACACAAAAAAGAACTGATCACATATATTAACAGTAGGTCACGTTATTAAGAATAACATTTCGGTACAGATTTATCAGTGTAATCAACACAAAAGAATGTTGAATGTGTTGTTTGAACTAAAACGCAAATTCAGGCTGACAGATCCGTTGAATATTATTGTTTTAGGGATAATTCCTACAAACATGCACTGTACATAGCGCTAAAATTACTCTAGAAACTCAAACCTGTCCAGCACATGAATGCATGACGTTCATAGCATTTCTTGCTATCCCACTTGTATCCATCACTTCCGGCATATTTGTTAATGGCGGCACAGTAGCCTAACGGCGAGTTCGGTTGGTCGGAATTCCAATTTTCGTATGTCATATGAGCTCCTGAAGCAAAATAACCAAATATTACAAAATTATCCTTCTCCAATGTTACAATGCACTTACTATTTATCTTTAGTTTACGGAATTTGAATACTTGTATAACGTCATTTGATTGAGGAGTTTTATTCATAACACCATTATCTAGCTACTGATAGAAAAGCGGGGTACTATAATTTGTACGTATAGCTCTGTTCCATTTATTGTCGTACACATATTTTGAATATAATTTGTTGACTTGAAATTCATGTTTTTCTCATCGTGTAATGGTTTTGCTGATACCCTACTGGGTTATAGACATAGGGCAATACTTGAAAAAATTGAACAACGTTCGTTTACAATCGAGTTCTAATATTTTTGGATTTCCAATATCCGAAATTAATTGACAAAAATTTAACCAAGATACAGGGTATATATAAGTAAGCAATACATAAGCATATCATAGCAGCACTGTTGGATCTTGTTGCAAAACCAACCATAGTACAATTTGGGCAATAACTTTCTTTTAAATGCACAAACGCACCGTGACCAGACACCTTTTCACCACCTACGGCCAGATTAACTTTCATGCCGTTGCTTGCTTACGCTTCGACTTCATTCGACAACCTAACCACTCAGCATGTCTGTATATTTTACGATGTTTCAGTTGTCGAGTGCCAACCTACCACTCGGCCACTGCCAGTTTTGTCTAGTGGCACCTATCCACCATCTCATAACGGTGGCATCCAGCTGGTTCGAGTTCTTGTCTTTCAAAAAGTCATAGAATTCCGTTGTGTCAAACTTCAAACAGAGATATCACAACAGTGTTTTAAAAAGTGGAAAATGTAATATCCTAAGTAAAACTACTCTCTTTGTAGGCAATACAAATTGCACAGCTTGGTGTCTCTAAATAGCTTTTTTTTAATGAAATTCTTCCCTTTGCTGCAAAGTACTGACTACGGCCAATATATTCCAATGATAAATTTACCAACAACACAAATTATTTCATCATGCGCCTTGATCTGGATGCAAACCATGTTCAAATAAATTACCCAATAACTTCACGATGAGCTAAACCAATTGAGGAAGCAGCGTAATGTGGATGTTAAACGGGGGTTAGTGACTTTCCTTTTTGTAATCGTGGCAAATATAATAGATAGATACAAAATGAATATCTATCTCATGAATTAAATCGGTATTTTAAATAAAGACTGTTAAACAAATTAGTTATATTAGCTGGACGATGTGAACATTTAACGTAGACATAGGAGTAGTGTGGATCGCATAGATACAAACAGATAGGGACGTTGAAGACATGTTGGGTTTTAATTAATTTAAAAAAAACGACAGAGGACAACATTTGTGGATGCAAATAATCGGGAGTTAGGACATGTAGATTAAGCATAGGGAATTAATAGTCGACAGCAACCAACGACGGGAGGAGGTCGTAATGTTCGAACTGATATAAGGAGGAAGGAATAATGCAGGCATAGAATTGTCTGAATATATCCAATTGACTATGGCACGTACCAATTGCCTGAACATATTGGCGGCTACTACACATTACTTTTTCTACCTGCAGTAGATCTCCACCGTTTTTCAAACATTCTGCACGGGCCTTGAACCACGACAGAGTATTCGAATGCTGAGTATAGCATTTTCCCGCGTGCATTTGACAGCCGTTCTGCGAGGAACCTTCGTTGAAGAAGAAACCAAACAATACTTACATCAAAATCAAAATTGTCTGTATATAAAAGGGATTTCCACCAGCAAGCCAAACAAAAGCTAGTGTTGCACAGCAACGCCAATACAAATTCAAGGCAATTTTTATTGTTGGTCGGTAGAACTTCCAGGTTGAAACAACATTATTGTGATTTGTTTAGTTGGCTGTCATTCTATGTAGATGCAAAACATTGTAAACTCCACACCTGAATTATTTTATAAATGGTGATATTTGATGTGTTTGTTCTTGTTGTAAAATGTGATTAATTAGTTAATATTACCGTATTCGCACAGGTATCCGAATTTTCTGGACCTAGGCTCGCACATGTAGTCTCCCCAGTCGTACGGATCGTCTCTGTACAGAACCAGACATCGCTGATTGTCACCAACATTATTTGGCTGGTGGATTGCCCAGCCATAAGCTCCAGCACCTGAATAAAACAAAATAATGTTTTCGAATGAATGGTGTTCAACATAATGCTTGCATAACAACAGGAGCAAAAGACCAGAGCACATTAGCGCAGTAGAACAAGAACAACGAATAATGTACGAATATGTGAACGCGTGATGGGCAAATGATAAAGGAATGAAGAACAACTGAAATGCTACAAAGAATACCAACCAATAAATGACATAGAAGGGTGAAAGAGAATGTTATATAAGACGGGTGTATTCACATTGAAAGTGCCGTATGTTTCCCGGAGCGCTCATATCTGTCCACCAATCATTGACACTTTCCTGTCCAGTCTTACCACGATAACTCCCCATACCTAGTATGTACATAATTTTCCTGGTGAGAGTTCAGCTAGAAATAGGGTTGGATAAAACACACATTAGTGATGGACTTATTCTCAAATTGCAACTACCTAGTGACTGACCATAAATCAGAATATCCATTAGTTGTAGTGGTTTTATCACATCACGTAGAAGATATATATATATATATATATATAATATTTCGATTATTCATTGCCATTGGATAGTGCGTTCTAATAACATGTCAACTGTGAACAATAATATCGTGTATGCTTGAATCATCGTGTGGATACCAGCACTAAGTGTCATGGATTCATATTAGATTGATAATTGATACGATATCACATGCAATGTTTTGTTCCATGTCGCGTTGAGTTGGGTTTCTTTCTAATAAATATGTTAATTACTGTTGAAACAGGGAGTGTCGAATTGAATTCATTCTGCATGACGGCGGTCCATACAACAGAATCGTTAGTCAGACTCACTGTCCACGCTGTAGATTCGTATCCTGCCTGATGACCCGCATTTTTGGTCTCCATCAGATGAACATTTAAAGTCACAAAAGTGGGGTTCGTATTTGTCCGCAGTGTATTGATCTCCACAATAACAGACGACTTTATCTCGCTCCTGTCAAAATACACTAAATCAGTGATGTGCACAACGACTAACATCAAACTAAATTTGTCAAAACAGCAATATAACATAATATGTTAAAGTTTGGAAGTTTTATTATTTTAAAAATTCAATGGAGAGGAGGTTTCATTCTGATTGTGATGTAGGGAACTAATGTCCATGAGGATAGATTAAACATGCCACTGTTTGCAGTCTGGAGCACAGCGTCAGAGAAAATAGGATGGGCGTGAGTATGCAGTTGCCTAACTTGTAGATGCGAAGTAGTGTCCATTCAGCTGGGAACTTTTGTATCATGATATGTCAGACTGACAAGCAATGGTATTTGACCACGACAGTTCTGTTTTAACGGAGCAAAGTATATTCAGCCAAGCAATGATTGGATAACATGTCACACATATTTCATTGTTTATATACAAACCACATCCAGCCACAAATGACATATTATGTCGTTTTGTGTATAGATACATACTTCAACATGCATTGCATTTTCAATCTCATTTCATCTACGTATTGTTGGTCATTACGCCACAAGACATTATACAGATATGTGTGTGTGTGTGTGTGTGTGCGTGCGTGCGTGTGTGTGTGTGTGTATGTGTGTGTGTGTGTGTGTATGTGTGTGTGTGTGTGTGTGTGTGTGTGTGTGTGTGTGTGCGTGTGTGTGTGTGTATGTGTGTGTGTGTGTGTGTGTGCGTGCGTGCGTGCGTGCGTGTATGTGTGTGTGTGTGTGTATGTGTGTGTGTGTGTGTGTGCGTGCGTGTGTGTATGTGTGTGTGTGGGTGTGTGTGTGTGTGTGTATGTGTGTGTGTGTGTGTGTGTGTGTGTGTGTGTGCGTGCGTGCGTGGGTGCGTGGGTGCGTGGGTGCGTGGGTGCGTGGGTGCGTGGGTGCGTGGTTGCGTGGGTGCGTGGGTGCGTGGGTGCGTGGGTGCGTGGGTGCGTGGGTGCGTGGGTGCGTGTAAAAAAACGTACGGGAACTTGCAGTGCTAATGAAAATCGAGGCTCCGTAGTATTTGTTTGACGAGTCATTGAAAATAAACAAAGGAAACCATGTATTTACAATCTTCACGCCGGCATACTTGTGGGCGTAGCATTCGGCGATGCAGGAATCTGGCGTGTTGTCAGACTTAGATGAGCCCCTTGTACTAAGTCCTGCGTTGTAATTGCTAAAGCATCCCTGGTATATCAGGTTTTTGCCACCTGGATAACAAATTTAAAGCAAACCACTTCAACTTGATAGTGGAGAAAAACGACAAATAGCCAGCTTTAGATATTGCACAGAGTTACTTTCTGAGCAGTAGAGAATATGGAGTACCATTACTTTGCATCATTTCAGCATTTGACCCGTGTCTAAAGCAGTTTGAATGTCAACATAACAAAATTCCTTCGGCCAATGAGGGATCGTGGCTACTCATTGTTTGAGCTGCCACCATGACGTCACACATATCCACAGTGATACTCATAAATAACAACATATTCCAACATTCTCGTTGGCATAATTATATGTTACATGTCTGCCATCTTCTTCCCGTGGATCCTTGTGAGGTGGGTTCCACATCAACAGATACGTTCTACCTTTTTCATCATTCTTATCCATAACTTCTGCAAATGTCTTCCGCTCTCGGCTATTCGTTCCAGCCCTTTCGAAGTCTTTCTTTACATTTTTCTTTACATTTTCTTAACAACAACTTAACTTTTTCCTGTTTTTGTGCTCGCCGTGTACGTTTTCGCTCACTCATTCTCTATAAGTATCCTGCTCGTCTCAGTTTGCTCTCAACTACTTTCACTTTAGGTATTTCTTTACGCGCCAACCCCTTCAACTCAAATTGCTTCTTCTCTCAGTTCCTTATCTTCCTTTCATCATGTTCGTTTCACTTTGCACATTCTTCGGACCCAGACAAAAGTTTCCCAGCATATCTCACCCTGGGGCATTATTACAGTCTGATGGAGATTGTGAGTCCACGTTTACCTCCTGCGTGGTATCGTTTAGTTCCCTTGCATAGACGCCGGGTAAAAGTAACCCCGGCTTGTTTGGTGTATTTTCTGAAAGACACAGAACTAGATTAGAAATAAAAATTGCCCACGTTTCGGGGTAGTAGCAAGTGGACACGTTTGTCGGTATACTTCATCTATGGCGCTATTCCTCTGGAGTTATTTAATAACGAACATATCGGAAGTAGAGTCTACAGTGAAAAGGTAATATGTATGTTATAGTTTTGCCATAAAATAGAATTCTAAAAAAATTCACTGAATTTAGATGGCCTACATGAGACACACTAAAACAGGAAACATAAAACAAAGCGGACATGGTTATCATTGATGAAACGTATTCTTAACCGAAATCGAAATGCTCACTTGTCACCCGACGCCAGTCTGTTTTCGTCACCTTTGCTCCGATCCAAATGTTGTCTATGTTCGCATTTTTGTGCATTTCTGTCCTCACAAACTGTTGCATTTCGGGCGTGTCGACTGTAACCAAGTCACCGCCGCCAGGGACGCCTTTGCAGGTAGCTTCCGCTCCATCGTAGTTATTTTTTTCTCTGTAACATCCGTGGGTATACGTTCAATTACATACTAATTGATAACCGCTAGCGAATCGATAATAAATCGTGTTCTAAAGGTGTACTGACTCTGCTTTAGCAACAGTCCTAACTAAATTGTATAAACAATAATCCCTCAAAAGGTTGGTACTTGGTCGGTGTAGATCTAGCAACTTGGACAGCTACGATTCGATGACAACTTAATTTGCCTCACATTATGCGACAGCTTAGATATATTCTATTGTTCATATTGTCCAATACAACTTACGTGTATAGTTTGTAGCAGTTGCCCCCGTGTTCCGTCTCTCCGTCTTTGCATGGTATTGCTGTAAGGAAGAATACGTTTATTGATTAACATTAGTGTGGTATCAAATTGCACTTGGAAATGTGTATGCAGCGATAATCACATGTTCACCGCAATATCCCACGAACATAATACATGATATCAGATAAAAAAAAACATAAAGTAGGTATTGCCTAGGTAATGCAAGTTTTGTTCCGCGCCCAATTGTATTCGGGGAAGTTTTCATGTGGGTGTACTACATGTGTACTCCGTTACTGCTTTCGAATCCGCCATGCTTGACCTCAATAATGTGTGTGTTTGCTAGAACAAATAGGAGTAATTATCGTAAGAGAAGAGAGGAGAAGAATCTCGTAATCAATCATCCTCAGAATTTATGTCCATTTCGTGTGAAATGCCCTAAGGCGGATTATTAAAATGGTGCCCAAACTATTTATGTAACATTTGGAACACGAGGAGGGAAACAAAAGTTGCAAGATAAAACGTAGCGAGAAACCTGGCGGCCGACGGTCAAGATAATGATGTCCTAACATAAATTTTAATAAACACACGTGTGATAGTTTCAAACAAGCGTCAATGCGTGACTTGGTCACGTCACCCGAGGGCATAGATTTGACCACTCATAAGAAAACTTTGTTTCCTGCAAGCATATTACAGATAAAGATAGTATCGTTGTTTATGTCGAAAATAGACGGCATCAATCAAACAAGTCTGGTCGTATCAATCCACAATCGCACGAATGTTTGAAAATGATATCACTCCAAAACACACTACTCAACAGAGGCACTGCTCGCCATATCACCATTGCAACATCGTGATAATAACATTTTGAATGTAGACATGGCGAAGTAGTGTAAACGACCAGTAGACATGGCGAAGTAGTGTAAACGACCAGTAGACATGGCGGTGCCACTGCGGAATACAATTTGTTAAGCAACGACACATGTGAGTAAAGAAGCAACGAAAACCCGAACTTTGTTGCGTTAATAAACGTGCTTTGATTAGTCCACGTGATCCTTAAACCGGGCAATTTGATACACACTGGCAGCGCGCTGCGTCAGCACCTGACATCAATCGAATAATCGCCTGTGACGTCTTGATAACTACCTATAAGAAGCCTATGTTAACGACGAGTTCAATTCGACTGTAGATGGTTATTTACTAAGGCACTTACAAACATATCTTTATGTCTCCTGTCGGGCTATTACTATAATAATTAGTATACTGCAGGTACGGTCATAATGGCCGCAGCTAGTTTGATGTATACAATAACAAAAACAGGGTGCAAGTCGTAAATAGGCAATATTTAATGCCTATGGTCAAATGTCATGACATTAATTACATCAGTGCAATTGTATTGACGCAAAGAACCATTTCTTGTTCAATACTCGACACACAATACAATGCATAAATAAACACGACATTCAAGAAAACATTAAAGGTGAGGGGTGTTCTGCCGTGCAATGGCAAAAGGGTGCAAGTGAAATTTTTTACAAAAATGAGTTATCATCACAATCGTACATTTTGGAGCAAGTGCCATCTTATCATATAGTAAATAACACAGTTTAGCTCTTAGATTGGCTAGAAATGACAAGGCACAATGGTGCAAGTGACAATGGAATTGTATTTTACAATGACAAAAGGGAGTAACTGAATGTCCAATAGCGCGACGCGTTATTAGGACAAAACATCCAATCAGTGCGCTGCTCTCTTACTCAGTGACGCGGGAGAAAACGCTACCATTAATTTTGCGAATATATTTCGCGATTTGATGCATGAGTGAGTACATGACACTATATATATATATATATATATATATACATATATATATAATACTCCTAACAGCTGCGTACGCAGACCAAATATGCACTAGGCGCCGCAGATAAAAGGCAAAGCCGGTTTGCCGAAAGTGTTGACCCCTGGTTGCGTGGATAGTATCTTTTACTTTAACAATTAGAAATTTTAATATAGCGTATGCTGCCTTTAGGATTATATATATATATATATATATATATATATATATATATATATATAACTAATGACGATGGGTGATAATAATTATTGGCATGAGTAATTATCGTTTAGAAATATATCATTGTATTATAATAATATACATGTGTGTACACACACCACTGTGTTAACATACAACACATAACATGTATGTATATATATATATATACATACATGTTATGTGTTGTATGTTAACACAGTGGTGTGTGTACACACATGTATATTATTATAATACAATTATATATTTCTAAACGATAATTACTCATGCCAATAATTATTATCACCCATCGTCATTAGTTCAGCATCAATACCAAGTTTAACACATTTCTTAAATTACTTTATTAGTGTAGCAGTTATCCTACGTATACGAATGAGTAGAACATATTTGCGTATTTCATGACCTTGTCTTAATGTATAATTGTAGAAGAACTTTTTTAACGGCTGCTAAAATAGGATTTTTTAAATATCACGAATTATGGCGCAACGTTTATTAATTAACACGTAAATTGGAAATAGACGCTGCCCGAACTTTAGGCATTTCCAAATTTAAACAAAAAAACACATTACTAAATTCTAAATATTCGCATTGTATAAGACAATTTGTTACATATCTCTGTCACGAGTCATGCTTCCTTCTTTCTTAAGGGGCATTATTCAAGGCTCTGATACGAACTCATTGAACCATGGCCATGAAGTATTTGATGACAGGCCTCATCAAGCCGAAACCAGGCTGCCTGAAAATGAGAATGATTCCCATCAAGCAAGGAAGCGTGCTCGTACTACGTACGAGAAGGATGCAATGCAGCTGGAGAAACACCGAATGTTGGCTGGCTGCAATTGTAAAAAGAAGTGTCTTGAGAAAGTGAATGAAGGAAGAAGGCAGAGTATACATACACAGTTTTGGAGTATGTCCTATGATGCACGTCGGGCTTGGATTGCAAGCAACATCAGAGAAGCAGCTACAAAGCGTCCGCGAGAAGAGATTGAAGGCGTTTACATTCACACTTGCAGTCGCTATTACAAGCCACCAAATGAGAGTGGGCAAGATGTGTTCGTATGCAAACGATTTTTCCTTGCCACATTGGGCTACACCAGCGACAAGGTGGTCGTGGCTGCAATGAGCCGCGAAGAAAACGCAATCACCCCAACTCGCGACAAACGAGGAAAACATGTTCCTCCGCACAAACTGAGCAACGAAGGAAAAGAGAAGATAAAGGAACACATAATGTCATTCAATCCAGCTGTCAGTCACTACAGGTGAGAACACGCGCCTCTAAGGCGATACCTCCCACCGGAACTCTCAATTCATGAAATGCATGCTGATTTCAAAACAACGCACCCAGGGATCGCTTGCTACGAAACATATCGGAAAGTTATCAGCGATATGAATATTAGCTTCACTAGACTAGGAGAAGAAGAGTGTGAGACCTGCATTGTGCATGAGAAACACAATCACGACAATAACGATCCTGCATTATGTCAGCAGTGTAATGATTGGAGAGTGCACATCGAGCGAGCACGGCTTAGTAGAAAGGCATACTACGATGACAGAGAAAAAGCACATAGTGACAAAGAAGCCCTCTTTTCCGTTGTTATGCAGAAAATCATCATGCTGCCTCGGATGCCTGGGGTTAAAACATGCGTCTTCACAAAGCGCCTAGTGACATTCCACGAGACATTCGCGCCACTGGGTGGAAAGAGTGCTAGGAAGAGTGAACGTCCACTTGGAGTAGTATGGCATGAGGGGATCTCTGGAAGAAATGCCGATGACGTGATGAGTACATATTCGAAAGTAATCCACACCGAGAAGTATCGAGATTGTGAGGAGTTCACGTTCTGGATTGATAATTGCGCAGGTCAAAATAAAAACTGGACACTCTACACGGGTAGATTGTGTGGGATGCAGTAAACATACTCATAAAACATGAAATTTGTTGCAAGGATGATACACTGATATTAAGTGCCCCACTGGTCCCAACCAACCTGCAACCATTCTCCAAATTCAAACTTAATAATTACTTATAAATGTGTGGTTTAATTAAACATTCAATTCAATGACACGTTCAATTCAACATACCATATGTAAGTATTACGCTTCTCTAAACTCCCTGGATTGACCAATTCATTATACATGATATGATATTTCACATTGTAGCACATCACTCGATCAGTTGCCTTTGGAGACATCAACACCATTTAGATTGAATACAGGTGGTAGGTGCATATGGTATATTCAGGTTTAATTGTAGTTTTGAGAAATATTTATATTAATTTATATACAAAACTGTCATGTGTTGCTAATAGTGGCATTATCAAGAAATCAACAGATCAATAAACGACTGTATACTGTGTCACTTAAATCTCAACAATACTCCATAATTCTATGTAAAAACTGTACATGTATATTATCATAAATTGTACATATTTTGCTACTCTTCCAGTATTTTGAGACAGTTTGTTAAAAGAAATGTACTAAATTTGGCACAGTTCAAATAAAGCAATAATTTACGAGTTGTGTCTTATAAATTATTATCATGTTAGAAGAGACCACCTGGCTGTAATGTATACAAAATTAAGAATAACATAAATGCACAAGGTTCACTTAAAATGGATCTGCATTAATATACGTGCATGCTTGTAGATTAGTGCTTCTCAACCGGTGTGCCGCAGCACAGCAGTGTGTCGCGAATATGTTCATAGTGTGCCGCGAAATTGAAAGAGAATTGTCATATTTGCAGGAATGATTTTCAATTACAGTGACCGTTAGGCACCCAAAATTTCACCGTTCTGCAATATATAAATCTGCGCACCAGCAGAAAAAAACCAGTTATGTCAAGCGTTTGCTGGAGCAGAAATTGAATCATAATTCCCAAATTTACTCGAATAATGTGAGAACGTGTGCTGTATGTAGGTAGCATTAGGCAGCATTAGGCCTACACAATATCTTGATGATCTTGAGATTCATTGTATGCAGGTTATCAGAGACGTTACCTGGGCAGACAGACTACAACATAACCAGATCAGAGAGGAGACACTCCTGAATCCATCTCAGATGTCATCTTACATTCATGACTCCGGTAGTTTAGGCTTAGTTGTTGTATACCAAGCGACAGCTTTGTTAGCATAGCTTTCAAGCTAAACGTTAGAGGAATACTACAAATACCAAACTAGCCTAGTACGGTTAACAACAGAACGATGTGCTCTAGATAAGATTAGATGGGGGGGATCGGAGATATGTTGCAAGATGGTCAGGTTGGAGTAATGCCAGCATTGGTCGAGAAGCATGAGCAGAACAAGCTGACCAACGAGGAGCAGTGTCTGGATTCGTCAATCGTAGTTTTATCTACTGACGTATCAGTAAATGGTGTGAAGGTTTTTTTAACAACATGTCTTTGTATAAACAGTTTCGCAACATTACAATTGATAAAGAATAAACAAGATGTCATATATGAAGAACCTGCTTAAGTATTGTGGTGTACTGACCCAAACGTTAACTACCTCTCAACTTCAACAAAGGTACCAAGTTTCTCGCAAGCCCGCCCAGTACAACAGTCTAAAACAACTCGTGCATACCACCCTATATCCTTCAATAATAGTATAATAGTATAATAGTATAAGTCGAATGGTAATGAAAACTGTCTGTCATAATATAACTTAATATTAATAATTTAAGTGATCGTTTAAAACAGGTGTATAAGACAAGTGTCATAGTGAAAACAAATGTAATGCGTCAAGTTTGTAAGAATATGTCCACCATCGCATTATAATTATTTTTGTTAAAACAATAGAAAACACGTGGTTCCTCGTGCCACGAGATTAGAGCAAACTCGAAAGTGTGCCGTCAACTAAACAAAGTTGAGACGCACTGATCTGGACGTATGCGAATAATAATCAAACAGTTTGAAATAGCTCATGCAATGATGCAATTTGAAATATATGTGAAATTAGCCCATGGAGGTTTGTGGGTTGTAGATGAAACCTAATTACATTGTTCAAATATCGTACATTTTAGTTTGTTATACCTATACCTATAAGTTGTTTTGGAAAGTGGTATGGTACCATCAATGGGGTATTATTATAGACATAATCATTGCTGTATGTTGGTATTTTAAATAGTTTGATGTGTACAGAAACATCCATCTTTTAAAATAAATACATGTGTGTAAACAGATCAATATGCAGTAATCTACACCAAAGTTCAAACATTTATATATGAGCACCTCAACATATTTCAACTTGTATCTTCAAAACAATGTTATTGGTCGTTGAATTACTGGATATCAGTATTATAACCTGCGCATTCTACTACTCTCAAAACAAGAAATTCTCCCCTTGCAAACCCCGTCTTCTATTCCGCGGTACCTACTGGCTAACAATTATTATTGTGATAATATATATATATATATATATATATATATATATATATACATATATCGAATCACTCAGCGTTAATTGAGGTTGTCCGCGGAATGTACATAGTGCATGTTTTGATTATAAAATAAAAATAACCTAGCAAGTTCCGAGCGAAGAACTTTTTGTTTTGAATACATTGTGTCATGATAGAGCATTCAATGCAAAATTAGGTTGCCCCCAGAATTTTGGTACGAAACTGAACGTTAGACCGACTGGGCGTCTGACCTATAGTCTGTTGGTTTACCAAATTAGCGGGCGAAGTAATTTGGAGCAGGAAGTCCGCTGTGTTGAACATGGGAAATTTGAACATCAAAGAGTATAGCAGTTAACTCAGCCCGACTCGGCCGTATTGCCAGTAAAGCATGTTTTAATCGGGATATTTTGTTTATTATTTGAACATGTTGCCGTGGTGGTGCCTTCAAATCGCGAGAATCGTGACGGGCTTACTAAACACACTGTATCAAGACTGTGCTACAGCACTTGTTTATGTGTGCTAGTGAATGGTTTATGAATGTTTATATTGTGCATCATTGAAGACAGATGTTCACCGTGACAGACTTCCAAATGTTTCTTGGTTGTGTTTATATATGCCTACATTACATTTGTTAAAAAAATATTTTATTTGTAAAGCACGACACCTGAGGTCAACAACCGTTATTTATATATGTGGAGGTATTTAAAAAAATACTGGAGAGATCTGAAGACAGGTTTTGTTGCTTTGGTCGTGGACGATCCAGTGATTTCATGTCGAATGACCTATTATTGAACATGAAAAATGTCCTACTACAGAAGAAACACACAACCTATATATCGACAGCACTGCATTAAATCGGTATATTATCCCACTTGTTAACCTACACAACAAAATTCGGGAAATAATATATGTATATATTATATATTTATATAATATTATATATAATATATATATTATCTTAACTAAACATGAATTTGCAATAAAATGTCTCAACTATAACTTGCCTCATTCGACAAATGACCAACTACTGCACATACGGTGGATTTATTATATAAAAAGATAAATTGTCGAAATTCATGCAATCTAACGTGCGCAGTATATAGATATTTCAAAGTCTCCAACAGGGCTGGAAATAGGAAAGGAAATACGGATATCTTACGATTTTTCAGTAGCATGTGCATTCAGGGTATACTGTAATATGTCACTCTGTTTTATTCAGACCTCCATTTTGGCTAACTAAAAAAGTCAAGCCTTAGATTTCATCAGATCCTGAAATAACGTGACTTTAAATATATCATGACAACCACGATGTATGAGCTTAGGCTTACTAAAATGGCAACTAATCGTAAACTGCTTGGAAAGTAGAACTCAAACTTCAGATTTGTCCACAGTAAAGGCTGTGGAAAGGAAAACAATCGGGAAAATCAAAGGCAGAAGTGCGTGGTGCTTGGTTGAATTGATGTGTGATGAATCTACCGTCCTTTTTTTATAATACATTCATAGGTTCTCTTTGAATGAATAATCTAAGTTGTAGCTTGATCAATTGCCTGTTTGTAACTATTGTAGCTCTGATCATTTGTAGGATATCTCCAAAATATTACTAAAAACGCGTTACAAAAAAACAAGAAGTAACACAAGGTGATCACCCTGATCGGCCTATTACAATGAATGATACATCAGTACATAATAATAAATTCAACCAATGCCAATGTTATTACAAGGCTTTTTCAAAAAGAATTGTGATCTAAGGAACGATTGCGATTAACTTAATTTGCAAACTCATACCATATGGAAAGGAATGTTGAATGTAAGTTGTGAACTAAAGCTCACATTTAGACTGACATATATATTGAACGACATTGTTTTACGGAATGTCCCTTCCTAAAAATAAACGTAACGCTAAATCTAATCTCCAAACTTATACCTGTCAGCCTCAAGAATGTATGACGCAAAACATGAAGTACGCGGCACAGGCATCGTTGAAAGAACATTTTTAAATTTTCTACAGACCCTTGATGTGATACATAAACAGTTATCGTAACACAATTATTATCAATAAAGTATCTTGGAAGTCCTGCACTGCCAAGACTACAGAAGTTAAAGGCGTGCTGTAATGTAATGTATTCTTACCAGTTGTGAAGACTATCTTATCTGTTTGTACACTAGCTTCGGATGTGGGTTTTGGTGTTTTGGTCGCGGGGGTTGTTGCTTGGGTCGCTGTCTGCTTTGTTGTCGTCGTCGTTGTTGTTGGTTTGGCAGTCGTGGTCGTTGTTGTCGTTGTTGTCGTTGTTGTCGTCGTAGGTGTTGTAATCGTAACCTCTCCTATGACACGACAAACCGAGCATAAGAAAATGTGCGTAGAAAAAGTGTTGCGTTACACACGTGAAATGTCAAATGCATCTACTTACTTTGTTTTTAGATCAGGTAACGCCATGATATATATTCTCGAAATATTACTAAAACGCCTTTCATAAAACAAAAGTAATACAACAATATCGCAGTATGATGGACACAAAAAAGAACTGATCACATATATTAACAGTAGGTCACGTTATTAAGAATAACATATCGGTACAGATTTATCAGTGTAATCAACACAAAAGAATGTTGAATGTGTTGTTTGAACTAAAACGCAAATTCAGGCTGACAGATCCGTTGAATATTACTGTTTTAGGGATAATTCCTACAAACATGCACTGTACTTAGCGCTAAAATTACTCTCGAAACTCAAACCTGTCCAGCACATGAATGCATGACGTTCATAGCATTTCTTGCTATCCCACTTATATCCATCACTTCCGGCATATTTGTTAATGGCGGCACAGTAGCCTAACGGCGAGTTCGGTTGGTCGGAATTCCAATTTTCGTATGTCATATGAGCTCCTGAAGCAAAATAACCAAATATTACAAAATTATCCTTCTCCAATGTTACAATGCACTTACTATTTATCTTTAGTTTACGGAATTTGAATACTTGTATAACGTCATTTGATTGAGGAGTTTTATTCATAACACCATTATCTAGCTACTGATAGAAAAGCGGGGTACTATAATTTGTACGTATAGCTCTGTTCCATTTATTGTCGTACACATATTTTGAATATAATTTGTTGACTTGAAATTCATGTTTTTCTCATCGTGTAATGGTTTTGCTGATACCCTACTGGGTTATAGACATAGGGCAATACTTGAAGAAATTGAACAACGTTCGTTTATAATCGAGTTCTAATATTTTTGGATTTCCAATATCCCAAATTAATTGACAAAACTTAAACCAAGATACAGGGTATATATAAGTAAGCAATACATAAGCATATCATAGCAGCACTGTTGGATCTTGTTGCAAAACCAACCATAGTACAATTTGGGCAATAACATTCTTTTAAATGCACAAACGCACCGTGACCAGACACCTTTTCACCACCTACGGCCAGATTAACTTTCATGCCGTTGCTTGCTTACGCTTCGACTTCATTCGACAACCTAACCACTCAGCATGTCTGTATATTTTACGATGTTTCAGTTGTCGAGTGCCAACCTACCACTCGGCCACTGCCAGTTTTGTCTAGTGGCACCTATCCACCATCTCCTAACGGTGGCATCCAGCTGGTTCGAGTTCTTGTCTTTCAAAAAGTCATAGAATTCCGTTGTGTCAAACTTCAAACAGAGATATCACAACAGTGTTTTAAAAAGTGGAAAATGTAATATCCTAAGTAAAACTACTCTCTTTGTAGGCAATAAAAATTGCACAGCTTGGTGTCTCTAAATAGCTTTTTTTTAATGAAATTCTTCCCTTTGCTGCAAAGTACTGACTACGGCCAATATATTCCAATGATAAATTTACCAACAACACAAATTATTTCATCATGCGCCTTGATCTGGATGCAAACCATGTTCAAATAAATTACCCAATAACTTCACGATGAGCTAAACCAATTGAGGAAGCAGCGTAATGTGGATGTTAAACGGGGGTTAGTGACTTTCCTTTTTGTAATCGTGGCAAATATAATAGATAGATACAAAATGAATATCTATCTCATGAATTAAATCGGTATTTTAAATAAAGACTGTTAAACAAATTAGTTATATTAGCTGGACGATGTGAACATTTAACGTAGACATAGGAGTAGTGTGGATCGCATAGATACAAACAGATAGGGACGTTGAAGACATGTTGGGTTTTAATTAATTTAAAAAAAACGACAGAGGACAACATTTGTGGATGCAAATAATCGGGAGTTAGGACATGTAGATTAAGCATAGGGAATTAATAGTCGACAGCAACCAACGACGGGAGGAGGTCGTAATGTTCGAACTGATATAAGGAGGAAGGAATAATGCAGGCATAGAATTGTCTGAATATATCCAATTGACTATGGCACGTACCAATTGCCTGAACATATTGGCGGCTACTACACATTACTTTTTCTACCTGCAGTAGATCTCCACCGTTTTTCAAACATTCTGCACGGGCCTTGAACCACGACAGAGTATTCGAATGCTGAGTATAGCATTTTCCCGCGTGCATTTGACAACCGTTCTGCGAGGAACCTTCGTTGAAGAAGAAACCAAACAATACTTACATCAAAATCAAAATTGTCTGTATATAAAAGGGATTTCCACCAGCAAGCCAAACAAAAGCTAGTGTTGCACAGCAACGCCAATAAAAATTCAAGGCAATTTTTATTGTTGGTCGGTAGAACTTCCAGGTTGAAACAACATTATTGTGATTTGTTTAGTTGGCTGTCATTCTGTGTAGATGCAAAACATTGTAAACTCCACACCTGAATTATTTTATAAATGGTGATATTTGATGTGTTTGTTCTTGTCGTAAAATGTGATTAATTAGTTAATATTACCGTATTCGCACAGGTATCCGAAGTTTCTGTAACTAGGCTCGCACAAGTGGTCTCCCCACTCGTACGGATCGTCTCTGTACAGAACCAGACATCGCTGATTGTCACCATCGTTATTTGGCTGGTGGATTGCCCAGCCATAAGCTCCAGCACCTGAATATATATAAAAAATGTTTTCGAATGAACGGTGTTCAACATAATGCTTGCATAACAACAGGAGCAAAAGACCAGAGCACATTAGCGCAGTAGAACAAGAACAACGAATTATGTAGGAATATGTGAACGCGTGATGGGCAAATGATCAAGGAATGAAGAACAACTGAAATGCTATAAAGAATACCAACCAATAAATGATCTAGAAGGATGAAAGAAAATGTTATATAAGACAAGTGTGTTCACACTCAAAGTGCCGTATGTTTCCCGGTGCACTCATATCTGTCCACCAATCATTGAGACACTTTCCTGTCCAGTCTTATCACGATAACTCCCCATACCTAGTATGTACATAATTGTCCTGGTGAGTGTTCAGCTAGAAATAGGGTTGGATAAAACACACATTAGTGCTGGACTTACTCTCAAATTGCAACTACCTAGTGACTGACCATAAATCAGAATATCCATTAGTTGTAGTGGTTTTATCACATCACGTAGAAGACATATATGTATACTGTTTCGATTATTCATTGACATTGGATAGTGCGTTCTAATAACATGTCAACTGTGAACAATAATATCGTGTATGCTTGAATCATCGTGTGGAAACCAGCACTACGTGTCATGGATTCATATTAGATTGACAATTGATACGATATCACATGCAATGTCTTGTTCCATGTCGCGTTGATTTGGGTTTCTTTCTAATAAATATGTTAATTACTGTTGAAACAGGGAGTATCGAATTGAATTAATTCTGCATGACGGCGGTCCATACAAAAAAATCGTCAGTTAGACTCACTGTCCACGCTGTAGATTCGTATCCTGCCTGATGACCCGCATTTTTGGTCTCTGTCAGATGAACATTGAAAGTCGCAGGCGTTGGGTTCGTATTTGTCCGCAGTGTATTGATCTCCACAATAACAGACGGCTATATGTCGCTCCTGTCAAAATACACTAAATCAGTGATGCGCACAACGACTAACATCAAACTAAATTTGTCAAAACAGCAATATAATATATTATGTTAAACCTACAACATGAAGCTATGCTCGTACACAACAACTTCACAAATATAAAATATATGCATATATGGACAGTAGATACATAAAGCCTCTCTTCGTCAAACCAATTACAAGAAATCTGGTGTATTTCGGACATTAACAGTGGTTAAACCAAGTCCAGTAGATAGCATGTATTATTTGATTTGGTGTCAGAAGTCAGAAGAGGATTGTGTCTGTGTCACGAATATTCTCTTGAACACTTCTCAAAAACATCCTCTCTGATATTTAATTATTGAGATAATCTCCAAACGTTGAAGAGCTGTATGAAGTTTTAGGCGGAAGTAAAATAAGAATATATGTTATTAGAGATTCTTCTGTGTTGTCTGCAACTGCTTCATTCGCACGATGCCTGGTCGAGGATAAGCATAAGAGTACACGTTAGATCATGACTGTATTGCACAGTCCATCTTTCAAGGTACCTTCTAACTCCAAGGACGGAAGCTAGCACGAACCTCGACAGTGGCTCTCCATTCAGACATACCGATGTAAGAAAACAGGTCATGCTTTTTCTTTGGTATCCTAACAACACCAATGTTCAAGATGGACGGAGTTGTCCATCATTTAGAGCTACTTGGAAGTTTTATTATTTTAAAAATTAAATGGAGAGGAGGTTTGATTCTGATTGTGATGTAGGGAACTAATGTCCATGAGGATAGATTAAACATGCCACTGTTTGCAGTCTGGAGCACAGCGTCAGAGAAAATAGGATGGGCGTGGATATACAATTGCCTAACTTGTAGATGCGAAGTAGTGTCCATTCAGCTGGGAACTTTTGTATCCTGATATGTCAGACTGACAAGCAATGGTATTTGACCACGACAGTTCTGTTTTAACGGAGCAATGTATATTCAGCCAATCAATGATTGCATAACATGTCACACATATTTCATTGTTTATATACAAACCACATCCAGCCACAAATGACATATTATGTCGTTTTGTGTACAGATACATACTTCAACATGCATTGCATTTTCAATCTAATTTCATCTACGTATTGTTGGTCATGACGCCACAAGACATTATACAGATATGTGTGTGTGTGTGCGTGCGTGCGTGCGTGCGTGCGTGCGTGCGTGGGTGCGTGGTTGCGTGGGTGCGTGGGTGCGTGGGTGCGTGGGTGCGTGGATGCGTGTAAAAGAACGTACGGGAACTTGAAGTGCTAATCAAAATCGAGGCTCCGTAGTATTTGTTTGACGAGTCATTGAAAATAAACAAAGGAAACCATGTATTTACAATCTTCACGCCGGCATACTTGTAGGCGTAGCATTCGGCGATGCAGGAATCTGGCGTGTTGTCAGTCTTAGTTGAGCCCCTTGTACTAAGTCCTGCGTTGTTGTAATCGCTAAAGCATCCCTGGTATATCAGGTTTTTGCCACCTGGATAACAAATTTAAAGCAAACCACTTCAACTTGATAGTGGAGAAAAATGACAAATAGCCAGCTTTAGATATTGCACAGAGTTACTTTCTGAGCAGTGGAGAATATGGAGTACCATTACTTTCCATCATTTCAGCATTTGACCCGTGTCTAAAGCAGTTTGAATGTCAACATAACAAAATTCCTTCGGCCAATGAGGGATCGTGGCTACTCATTGTTTGAGCTGCCACCATGACGTCACACATATCCACAGTGATACTCATAAATAACAACATATTCCAACATTCTCGTTGGCATAATTACAAGCTACATGTCTGCCATCTTCTTCCCGTGGATCCTTGTGAGGTGGGTTCCACATCAACAGATACGTTCTACCTTTTTCATCATTCTTATCCATAACTTCTGCAAATGTCTTCCGCTCTCGGCTATTCGTTCCAGCCCTTTCGAAGTCTTTCTTTACATTTTTCTTTACATTTTCTTAACAACAACTTAAATTTTTCCTGTTTTTGTGCTCGCCGTGTACGTTTTCGCTCACTCATTCTCTATAAGTATCCTGCTCGTCTCAGTTTGCTCTCAACTACTTTCACTTTAGGTATTTCTTTACGCGCCAACCCCTTCAACTCAAATTGCTTCTTCTCTCAGTTCCTTATCTTCCTTTCATCATGTTCGTTTCACTTTGCACATTCTTCGGACCCAGACAAAAGTTTCCCAGCATATCTCATCCTGGAGCATTATTACAATCTGATGGAGATTGTGAGTCCACGTTTACCTCCTGCGTGGTATCGTTTAGTTCCCTTGCATAGACGCCGGGTAAAAGTAACCCCGGCTTGTTTGGTGTATTTTCTGAAAGACACAGAACTAGATTAGAAATAAAAATTGCCCACGTTTCGGGGTAGTAGCAAGTGGACACGTTTGTCGGTATACTTCATCTATGGCGCTATTCCTCTGGAGTTATTTAATAACGAACAAATCGGAAGTAGAGTCTACAGTGAAAAGGTAATATATATGTTATATTTTCGCCATAAAATAGAATTATAAAAAATTCACTGAATTTAGATGGCCTACATGAGACACACTAAAACCGGAAACATAAAACAAAGCGGACATGGTTATCATTTATGAAACGTATTCTTAACCGAAATCGGAATGCTCACTTGTCACCCAACGCCAGTCTGTTTTCGTAACCTTTGCTCCGATCCAAATGTTGTCTATGTTCGCATTTTTGTGCATTTCTGTCCTCACAAACTGTTGCATTTCGGGCGTGTCGACTGTAACCAGGTCACCGCCGCCAGGGATGCCTTTGCAGGTAGCTTCCGCTTCATCGTAGTTATTTTTTTCTCTGTAACATCCGTGGGTATACGTTAAATTACATACTAATTGATATCCGCTAGCGAATCGATAATAAATCGTGTTCTAAAGGTGTACTGTCTCTGCTTTAGCAACAGTTCAAACTAAATTGTATAAACAATAATCCCTCAAAAGGTTGGTACTTGGTCGGTGTAGATCTAGCAACTTGGACAGCTACGATTCGATGACAACTTAATTTGCCTCACATTATGCGACAGCTTAGATATATTCTATTGTTCATATTGTCCAATGCAACTTACGTGTATAGTTTGTAGCAGTTGCCCCCGTGTTCCGTCTCTCCGTCTTTGCATGGTATTGCTGTAAGGAAGAATACGTTTATTGATTAACATTAGTGTGGTATCAAATTGCACTTGGAATTGTGTATGCAGCGATAATCACATGTTCACCGCAATATCCCACGAACATAATACATCATATCAGATTTTAAAAAAACATAAAGTTGGTATTGCCTAGGTAGTGCAAGTTTTGTTCCGCGCCCAATTGTATTCGGGGAAGTTTTCATGTGGGTGTACTACATGTGTACTCCGTTACTGCTTTCGAATCCGCCATGCTTGACCCAAATAATGTGTGTGTTTGCTAGAACAAATAGGAGTAATTATCGTAAGAGAAGACAGGAGAAGAATCTCGTGATCAATCATCCTCAGAATGTATATCCATTTCGAGTAAAATGCCCTAAGGCGGATTATTAAAATGGTGCCCAAACTATTTATGTAACATTTGGAACACGAGGCAGGAAAAAAAATTGCAAGATAAAACGTAGCGAGAAACCTGGCGGCCGACCGTCAAGATAATTATGTCCTAAAATAAATTGTAATAAACACACGTGTGATAGTTTCAAACAAGCGTCAATGCGTGACTTGGTCACGTCACCCGAGGGCATAGATTTGACCACTCATAAGAAAACTTTGTTTCCTGCAAGCATATTACAGATAAAGATGGGATCGTTGTTTATGTCGAAAATAGACGGCAACAATCAAACAAGTCTGGTCGTATCAATCCACAATCGCACGAATGTTTGAAAACTATATCACTCCAAAACACACTACTCAACAGAGGCACTGCTCGCCATATCACCATTGCAACATCGTGATAATAACATTTTGGATGTAGACATGGCGAAGTAGTGTAAACGACCAGTAGACATGGCGAAGTAGTATAAACGACCAGTAGACATGGCGAAGTAGTGTAAACGACAGTAGACATGGCGGTGCCACTGCGGAATACGATTTGTTAAGCAACGACACATGTGGGTAAAGAAGCAACGAAAACCCGAACTTTGTTGCGTTAATAAACGTGCTTTGATTAGTCCACGTGATCCTTAAACCGGGCAATTTGATACACACTGGCAACGCGCTGCGTCAGTACATGACATCAATCGAATAATCGCCTGTGACGTCTTGATAACTACCTATAAGAAGCCTACGTTAACGACGAGTTCAATTCGACTGTAGATGGTTATTTACTAAAGCACTTACAAACATATCTTTATGTCTCCTGTCGGGCTATTACTATAATAATTAGTATACTGCAGGTACGGTCATAATGGCCGCAGCTAGTTTGATGTATACAATAACAAAAACAGGGTGCAAGTCGTAAATAGGCAATATTTATTGCCTATGGTCAAATGTCATGACATCAATTACATCAGTGCAATTGTATTGACGCAAAGAACCATTTCTTGTTCAATACTCGACACACAATACAATGCATAAATAAACACGACATTCAAGCAAACATCTAAGGTGAGGGGTGTTAGCCGCCCGCCGGTGTACAGCAATTGCGGTCAACTAGACAACATTACCTGACTATGAATTAATTAATAAGAATAAAATATGATACAAATGATACATAGCATCGCCTCGAAATAAACATAAATCTCCATGCACGGCTACGAAGCGCGACAGATGGCATGGTGGAGAGGAGGAGGTGGGTAACGAAGAAATCCACATCTGCTACGAGTGAGAATGGCGATGCGACGGTCCTCTCACGTGATCGTGTGGTGTCGGACCGTTAAGGGGTTTTCTTCTGCGTTTGCTGCCAGCAGTGCATGGGGTACTGACATTAAATTAATCCGTAGCAAAGACATAAACGCACTTTTGTCTGTTTACAGAAGTTTGTATTTATGTAGACTTGTCAGGAAAAGTGGTATTTTTTTGTGACGAACTAACTAATGCCAAACACTTAGGTTACGGCATATAATATGATGTTTTAATTGTCAAAATCGTTGTGTTTATAAAATGAACTGTGAAGATATGAAAACTTATATTTATATCACTTAGCAATACTAGCGTTGAATGCGGCCATAGTTGAGACGCGATGTAGTTCACAATAATAGCTAAGGTTGGTTATTTATTTTAGTAACACATTTACAAACAAATATTCGAAGAGATATATGATAGTATGAATCAGAATGAAACTCTGGTGTTCATGATACGTCATGCTACATAACAAAGCATATTACATGTAAAATGTAGCGTTGTTTTCATAGTTGCATGTCCAGTTAAACTCCGCTTCTATACTTCTGTTAGCAATAAACTGTGCACTGCTTTTCAAAGTGTATATTTTTTTAATCTACCATAATTGTGAATAGTCAGCAATGCACCTCAATCGAATATTAATATAATCCCATCAGCATATATATCTTTCTTTCACTATGAAGAACATGTGCTGTGCCTTCCTCTTAAAGCCGGTGGGAAATATTAACTAAATGACCTCTGTGCACTTCCACAGCAAGTAAAATGTTATGCGAGTGCTCACGGTCGCCTCATTCCTTAGCTCTAAGTACAAGGCACGCTGTTGTTCTGCACCGCTTACGTGAAAAGAATGTTGATTAACCGGTGAAGAATGATCTACATGAATTCGATTGTTCGACTTTTAAGACAAACTTGACAGCTTTAATTACAAAAGTTATGCTTTTTCAATGCCGGCCGAATAGGCAGTGCAACATGATTGGAATTGATCATATCTAAACAATTAACCTAACCTTACATAAGCCATATGTCGGCATTTTTGTCCAATTAGTACTTCTCCGTAAGACAACATAGTTACTATACTTCCTCAAAACGTTGTAGCCATTTATAAATAGTCGAACGATGTGCGTCACAAAATGTACCCAAGCATGAACTTAAACATAGTTGTTGAAGCTAGTTATTTGGCTATCGATCAAGTAACAACCGGGACACTGCTATCGTGTTGAGAAATGACGTCAAGATTACGTGGAAAGACTCACTGTAGCCACCCTGCTATCTCGTGTCCGGGGTGGGCACTACATCTGATAACATCCAATATAACTTCTGGCGGCTGTTCCGCAGATCACTGATAATGCGTCGCCCACAAAGCAAGGACATACAATGCCGACGGCTGAGAGTTGCCTGAAATACTGCGACCGGACCACAACCGCCGACTGGTCTCGCCAGTGAGTCAGGGAGATAGGCGAACTGATTATACGCGTTGTGGTACAAACACAACATGACCGTGCGTACCACCAGGTACCGTCCGGGTGCGAACTAATTTTTCCCAAACAAGCTACATAGGGAAATGTTTCCGCGGCGCCCATTGGCTGTTGGTCTGACCCCTGACACAGTGGTCCACGTGCTTCGTAAATATTCTAAACATTTACTGAAAATCGATGCGGTTTATTGAATACCGAGTGAAGTAGCTATTATTATTGATATGATATAGTTAACGGGTTATGTTATATTTATTGGCTTCCATTGGACATAATTATGATGTCGATACCATGTTAGCCATCCAATAAATATAATAAAAAAACAAAAATAAACACCGTGTTAATAATTGTCAATACAACTGAGCGCATGCGCAGTGGAATCGCGGAGCTTTCGCGCGTTTCTTCTCGAGTAAGCATGTCGAGTGTTGAATAGCGTTCTCGTAGTTTTATTAACGCAGTTGAAGTTGGTGAAGAAGAAGCAGAAGACCTCACGGTACGTATTAAAGCCCTCAATTCAAATCGCTGCGTCTGGTAAGACTCATTCAGGATCATTTCGTGTGAACGCAACCAATGGGTGTGGGCTGTGCATGTTCCGTGGCACTCATGATCTCATCTCTCCAATTTTTAATGAATCAGTTTTGAGTAAGATAAGCAAGAATCAGAAGTTTGAGTGTTCTAGCTCCAGTCCAGAGTCTAGTAGTTTTCAAGCAGTTTTCATGACCTATAGTTATTTCCAGTTGTCTAGGTGCTGGGCTAATTGGTATACTGGTGCTTCCCAAATTCGCTGTGCGTAATAGAAAAAAATGTTTTAACAAAACATTCTTCAATACGATATCCACATTACAATTCTCTAATACATACTTAGTTGAATTTATACAAACAAATTGTTAGAAAAGTATTTCAGAGTGAAGTATTTATAAATTTAAGGTGACAAAACTTCCTGCTGGGTCATTCCATGTGAACACAACCAACATTTCTGAAATTTCTGGCACTCATCCCTTCTTTTGACTGAATGAGTTTGGTGACAGTCATTGGTAAGATAAACAAGAATCGGAAATTTTAGTGTTCTAGCCTCAGTAAATTTCGAGTTATGACAGTTTGAAATTAGAGTATTTTTCTGACAGCTTCTTAACAATTATAACAATTTATATTTCACAGGTTAATAGATTTTTGAATTAAGCAAAATGTGGGTCTGTAATGTAGACATATTTGTACAGATTGTTTACACCAAATACGACAACGATAGTGAGAAGGAAAATGGATTTACAGGGTGTACAAAAATGAAAACAAGTGTGTTTTCCTTATGTGATTTGTGCAGCCACAATGAGACAACAGTCAGTGGTGTTCAACGGACCATTGGTGGCATCAGGATTATGGCAGAAAGTCTTGTCTCTGAACTTCAGGAAAATCCAGAAAAGATGCCCCCAGCTGTAAAGAAGTACCACCGCTATGCCGAGCTGCCAACAACAGCATCAAAGGAATCTGCACCGGCCACTTTTAGAAAATACACGAGTGCAGCGCGGTCTTTGACACGCTTGCCACTAACTGCCTGCGAAAGCAGGAAAGGGAAGCAGATAGGCGTGCAGCCAATAGCAGTGGCACGCCGCCGAGCTCCACTAGAGGGGAGACGGTGCATTCACAGTGGAAGGCGTCTGTGTCCGTCAGCAACTTTGGAGGAAGCTGGAAAATCAGCTTCATTACTGTCACGGAAACGAGCTCGAAAGGCTCCTCACAGTCTGAGCCAGGGTTAACCAGAATGAGTCTGTGGTCCAAACTCATAACTAAAAGTGGTAACTTGTGAAATGACACTTTTGCAATTAACATTTGTCTGATTAATGCTACTGCACTGTTATCATATTCAGATGAACATTATGTGTTGTGTTCATAACTATTACACTGGATAATGCCTTAGTAATTTACCTATGCAGGCCAGTACTGTTTTATCGACTTTCATTCCGATTTGTTACCTGATATGTCATATAGTGATTATGATAGTTCTACTAACGTGTTCTATAAATAATGTATGTTGTTTACAATCAGTACAATACTTTGCTTTAGTATGTACACACATTGTTTACAAGTTACTATGGGAATTATGTGCAAGCGTAATACAATTATACTGTGCTCTCTCTCTCTCTCTCTCTCTCTCTCTCTCTCTCTCTCTCTCTCTCTCTCTCTCTCTCTCTCTCTCTCTCTCTCTCTCTCTCTCTCTCTCTCTCTCTCTCTCTCTCTCTCTCTCTCTCTCTCTCTCTCTCTCTCTCTCTCTCTCTCTCTCTCTCTCTCTCTCTCTCTCTCTCTCTCTCTCTCTCTCTCTCTCTCTCTCTCTCTCTCTCTCTCTCTCTCTCTCTCTCTCTCTCTCTCTCTCTCTCTCTCTCTCTCTCTCTCTCTCTCTCTCTCTCTCTCTCTCTCTCTCTCTCTATATATATATATATATATATATACACACATACATATATATATGTATATATATATATATGTACACACACACATATATACATATATGTATATATATATGTATATATATATATGTACACACACACATACGAGCCCCTGTATATACATATATATATATATATATAATTTATAATTACTTGCAGTGAGATGGAAAATTATTTACGAGGATTGTTAAAGTATTCATTTGCCTGGCACATTATTTAGCGTTTGTAGCCATGCAAACCTGTCATTTGTGACATACCACAATGAACTTGGTGTTATGTCGCCTATTCTGCATGCAAGCTATAATTAGCTGATTGGTCATGTTTCATCAATGTTGTGACTTTGGCAGAAATGTATACCATAAATAATCTTAAAATAGTAAAACTTTCAACGCATGGTTGCACTGAGCATTGTTTTAGTTTTCACGTAGTCCAATTGTTATAATTATTTTTCTCAAAACGTCGCTTTTAATATACATTACTATTATCTGAGTTGTGTAATTATCTATAATTCTACAATTAACATTTCTCTAAAAAATATAATTTTATGATTTTGTTTTCATATGAAGAAAATACATATTCTTTTAATTCAAATTATATTAGTCCGCCTTGTACATAAACTCACACGTGTTACACCCCTCTAAAACAACCTTACAATAATTGCTGTTTCGGTCCGTTATTTGAAACCAACAGAGTTTGCTGCATGATCTGCGCTAGGTGAATCGCTGTTTACAATGTCTACGAAGCACGTGGACCACGGTGTCAGGGGTCAGATCAACAACCAATGGGCGCCGTGGAAACATTTCCTTATGTACCTTGTTTCGGAAAAATAATTTCGCATCCGGGGTCTGCCCCTATCTGTAGGTCATCTTAGTTCACATAGGCGACCATATTAGATTATGTTTATATTGTATAACATGTATTGATGCAGAAACTAACAGGTTTCTGCTTTCTGCGCTGCCATTGTATGGGACTCGTTAAGTCGGATAGTGCCAGAGAGCGAAGCATAATAATGCAACTGTTTTGTGTGCTAATGTTTGCAATGGTGTATCTAGGACCTTTGATGGTGTCAGTGTGAGAGACGTTATCCTGATACATTTTGTATCCGATTACAAACTTTATGAACGGCGGCATGACCCATTGCCCCGACTAAATACACCATTGCTCCAGTGCCCTTAATTTAGGACAGAAATAGGGGGTAAATGACAGAGTCACGCGGGGTGATTGTGTATGAATTGAATAACGTTTTGGTGCGCTTTCCAACAAGGTCTCTCGTGTGGAACGATCATGCAGCACTCAAAGGTACGGCACACATGCATTTGCAAAGGTGATTTTAAGAAGCTAAACTCCAAATACATCATGTTTGTTATTATATAATATATTACAGAATATTTTATACCACCGGTGTTAGCAAGACGTAACTTGAAAAAATACGTATTGATGCCACCGAGTTCGACCGCCCTTTTTTGCATGTTATTGCTGAAATGAAAAATGCCAATTAGTTTAAAGGTGGCATCTCTAGCTTCGTAAGTAAACATAACTGCTTCATGATAGCACCACGAGATCGTGATACCAAAGTTCAGCTGCATCGGTTCTACATCAGTTGTTCTCGTCTTGCGATTAAAGCCAGCACTTAAACCACATACTGCCGTTTTAACATATAATGCTGCAAAATGCTGCCTTCCCATCATTCGTTCAGCCACGGTCGGCGAGAAACAGGCACACTGGAGAATGTCGTTCCAGTACAGGTACCGCTGCAGCATATAATTACCGTATCACTTTGTACAATGACAAGTGTCAAATATGTATCACCGAGTTCGTGTACATCTCCAGATGGTTGTTTACAAACGCATGTAAACCATATTCTCAAGAAGAAATATCTACCTGCGGATTAATTTGAACGCATTTTTGTGTTTATGGTGTGGTGAATTTCTTTATGTCATATCCTCCAGACAGACACAGGCAAGTGAAGTTTGTCATCTGCACTCCCCCTATCACGTGGTGTTCTTCAGGGTTCTGTCCACGTACAGCTTCACAAGTCTGATGCTAATTACATCTTACCTCAGCTGAGAAGTTACCCAGTGGATAACACTGAGAGTACAATAAAGGTAAATGCTGATAAAACAGAGTTTCTCATTAGTGGCACACACAGGCAGCGTGAAACAATCCAGAGAAACATACTTATGTCCTTAGTCGTTATGTTACACTTGCACTTTCATCAGGAAACCTAAGAGTTATCTTCGGTGACAATTTCAAAGTCAGACAGCATGGGTTTATTTCGCAAACTTGTCGATGTTGGCGGTATTATCGTAGTCGTGATATTTACGCCGTATTAGTCGGTATTTGCCTCGTTTTGTAGGAAAACCTATTTCTACTGCACTTGTTATTAGCTGACTTGACTGTTGTAATTACATGTTTCGTAAAGCTATTTTAAAGAATAACATGAAATTACGTGTGCAGAATTATTTAGTAAAGAGTGTGACTACGTGTCCGCGGTTATCTCACTCAATGCCGCTTGTTTGGTCTCTGCATTGGTTTCCTGTCCAATAGCGTATCATTTTAACGATCGATGCAACTACCTACAATCGGCATATGTATATCCATTGCTAAAAAGACTATCCAGCTTTGATCATCTACTTCTGGTTTACATTTTGTTCCTAGTGTTAATACCAACATTTGAACAAAGATTTGTGTTGATGCGCCGTCTCTTAGAAACATGCTTCCTATTAGTGTTATGTCAGTTGACAATATTACACAATTCAGCCGCCATTTAAAACCCTGTTTTATAACCTTGCATGCCCGCCTTACCTCTCAGGTGTACCCATCCATCTGTTGACAACTTTAATACTCCGTATTGATGTTGAAATTGTTCAACCCTTTTGTTTCAATGCGCCTGATGAGCTCGGCTTCCAACGATTTACGTGCAATAGTAATGATCTTATTATTATTACTATTATTAACGAAAAATCGTTGGCTAATACTAATGACGTCGAAATAGGAAAGAGGATATGTTACAATTATGCTACGCATAAAACAGATTAATTTCTGCACAATGCATACACAACTACCAAACTTTGATATTGCGACTGCCCAACGAAAATCTACTGGAAGCCTATAATAACCATAGGCCGGTAGTACTAACGGCATAAATCACTGGTGAGCGTAACCGTTTAAGAGTCACAAAATACAATGGCAGAAACAAATGCAAAGTCAAAAGAAACGTATTTCCTTGGCCTCAGAAGTTTACGTTTTTTCTCTAAAGTCCAATGAGTCTGAGGGCACGCGGGAGATCGAGTCCGTAGTTTGTTACGTTCCATGAACTACTGCGTTCAGTGGTGCAGAGCGAAGAGGGCAGCCAGGATAAGCCTGGTCAACCCTCACCTTACGCCATGAATACTTTACACTTAGCCAAGCGGACAGGTAACGTAAGAGCTCAATGAACATGTCATGAAACGATACGTTTGCATGCGGCATAAGCAATTGTACAATTGAATAGGGCCTGGTCCTGAATGCTATAAGCCTGTCTAAATTATGATATAATAACACATGCATAATTATAACGAAGAATACTAACTATTCATACAGTCTGTACCTAACGTACTGAATACAAAACACAAATTCATATAGGACGATGTTATAGTAGAACATAACCTGATGACATATAAACAGAATATTGTTAATGTCCATGCCAAATTTAAATGTTTAATATTCATGTAACCACAACGCCGCCTGGCGATCGATCACTAAACATTACATAGTTGGCGTAGTCGGCGTCCAATACTTCCGGGTTTAAACACCTGCTGGTGTAACCTAGTTAAATCTAGGTTATACGAACTTGACTAGATCGCCGTTCTGAACAGAAAACCGTACAACCTACCTCTACTGCTCGTTGTGAAGAACAGTTGAAACAGCAACATATAAGCAACCTTTATAAACATTGCGTTTCGTTACTACGCAGGAAAACGCTAATGAAATACTAGTATTCCGGTACGCAAACGGCAGACCCATGCAGCACTTGGATCCGACCCGGGCAACTCAACTCGAATACCACACTCTGTCAATGGAGCGTGACGGTAGACTGCTGACTAATGCTGGCCCTACACAGTTGAACCGAATCGAAAATTGAAGTTGCGTAATGTACGATAGTGTCAAACGAGACGTCGCACAGAGTCGCGCAGTGTTCGATGGTTAGTTCAAGTCAACAGAAATCTGTTGATGCTAGGGGCCAATGACAACGTAGCAATTTCAGCCGATACCGACTGCCTCAATTTCGTATCTCGTTGACTGATGGTAGGCTGCATCTTGTCCAGAATACAGTCAAACTGTGGGGCAGCACCCGGTGAAAGTTCGCAAATGCACCTTTTTCCTTCAAGCGCAGTCGCTCCACAAGGTGAGTTCCCCAACAGCACTACAAAGGATTGCAAAGTCATATTCACGAATGTAGTCTTTTGCCCACATTCGTCCAATTGTCGACGTCCTTTTGCCACATCGCCGAATCAAAATTAGAGCTGCCATGCACAGCAGTCGTTTCCGATATTTAAATACATTTCTATTTGTCGATGACATCAAGGTATTTAGATCCATAACAAACAAAGATGACCATGATATACTACAACATGATGTAAGCATCCTAGAATACTGGAGCGACAAGTGGTTGTTAAAATTCCATCTCGATAAATGTCTAAATATGGAAATTGGAAACAAATTATATTTGTGAAAATAAACATTTCATGGCAACAAATAATGTTAAACGCTCTTTTCACCACATATAAACAAAAAGATTTAGGAGTAATTATTGATTCAAAACTTTCATTTGACGATCACATCATCAAGTGGTTAATAATGCAACCAGAATGACAAAAATAACCAGAAGAACTTTTATATTCTTAGATACACACTTTCTTGCCACTATATAAGACTATCGTTATATTCCACCTAGATTATGCAATAGCAGTATGGTATCCATATAAGATGAAACATAAAATAGCCATAGAAAATGTCCAGAGAAGAGCCACAAAAGAACTACCTGGTATGAGGGACTTATCATATATTGAAAGACTTAAATTACGTAAGTTACCCACATTAGCATATCGTAGATTAAGATGAGACATGGTTGAAGTCTATAAAATAATGCATAACCAATATGATAAACAAATCCGCTCCAAACCTCCTTAAAAGGGAGGATGTGTCTTTATGATCCGGTAATAGAGGACTCTCAAACTATTCAACCAAAGAGCAAAACTAAACATAAGAAAAACATGCATTTCGGCTTAGAGTGGCTGATCCGTGGAATAGTTTACCTGATTCGGTAACACAAGCTAGATCAATAAATTCACTTAAGAACCGCCTTGACAAATTCTGGTCAACCCAGGAGATTCTATACGACTATGAAGCCCCACTAACATTACATACTGGAACCGGATACCACAAACTTTTAATATTAGATCCCGAAGTCGAAGATCTGATCATTGAGGAACCGAGTGGATCCAGCAATCAGCACAGTCCTAAGGTAAGGCATACGTACGCGCCATTTTAACCTACCATTCAAACCCCCATTCATTGTACGATGATCAGTTGATTAGAGTTGTGAAGTGTACTATGTCCCAATCGCACAACCTCGACAAAACAAATTGTTCCTAGTTGATCAAACACGCAGCTAGCAACAAAAGTTGTGTACGGCTAGCATTACGCCAGGCGTATACGGTTAAACTGTTGTTGACAGTCGTGTGTTTTGTCACAGGTTGGCGAGATTCCCGTAACTAGCTGGCTCAAGTCTAAGTAGATTTAGAATTAATTAGCTCAGCGCATGTGAACGATGGCAGCAACAGTGAATTAAGCAGCCAAGAACAATGAAAATAATTGTGTTTATTACACGGTAATACAATAAGGAAGTCTTCAACACTGAACATTAAAGTAACATCTAATCTCCTATCCTATCCTTGACTAAGTCTCTATCTCACACCGGTCATAGCTATAGTTCCTATAGCTACCCCCTAGCTATTATACGTATACCTATTACCAAATTAAAATATAGTAGGACGGTCTGTCCTAATACTAAAACTAATTCTAGTGCCCTAAAAAAACTGTCAAGTGTTGACACTCAACAAGTCCGAGTCCACACAGACTTAATTTGTTTACTAACAACGGGTATTATATATATCCGAAAGTACCCGGATAACAGTGTCTGGTTCACATTAACATAGAGTGTCCTTCAGGCAATGATGGCTGGCCGACATTATGACAAATAATTCGGATATCAAAGTGTCATCTCCCTACGTGTGGTTGAGCCACGTAGTCGTTAACAGTCCGTTCGCCCCTTCTCAACGGTCGGGTTCAGCCGTGTGATCCCGTCCGATCCCCGACAGGTCAAACCATGCTCCGCTCCCCGATCGTTGCATTCGCGATGCCACGCTGTCGCGCCTTGCCTTGGCCGTCGATCACGCTATCGCACCCCGCCTTGGTCGTCGATCAAGCTGTCGTATCCAGCTACTACATAGTTGATACACTTCAGGGGTCAGCACACTGTAAGTTTTCCCATTGGCGACCATGTTAATGTTTTGTGTGATTATAAGAAAACGTGACCTATAAAGTTTCTTAAACTTCTCACCTGCTGTTATTATCATCTCACTGACATGCTGGTCGAGTTTAGTCAAAATCTAATATTTCTAGCTCTTGCAAAATGCCTGTATGTATGACACCCGTCAATATTTACAAATGGATGCAGGCAGTAATCCGGCTAAAGTGTCAACTAGCCAAATTGCTGCCAGATACCCTTCCGCTTAGTAAAATCAGCTAAAAAGACACCATTTTATTGCCAACAGCTTCTACAATCACATCTACAAATCTGACTACTGAAATGCACTTATGTCAGAGCAAGTGAACATTGTAAAAAATCATTTCTCAAAAATAGACTGCACTTTTTTTCGTCTGTAACCAAGCAGGAAGTCCAACAGTGTCCTGACCCCTTCTCTGCCCACGCTTGCCGTCGCCCTACGCTGCCCGTCTCGTCTCTGACGATCACTGCTGTGTGGAGACCCCCGATCCGCGGTGTCTTCACACGCACCTAGTTGCCAACACACCTCGGCAACCCGTCACAGCCTTCACCCACCGACTCTTCCAAACAGGTTTAACTACAACACTTACATAGTCCTCTCTGTTTATATCAATCTGTGCTGGGAATATAAACTCGTTACTCGCCTCCCACACTGTTATATTCAACAATTATAGCTACAACCAGCCATGTGCTACGCGCTAAGGGGCGAATCCCAAGCTTTATTCTGATTGGTTGACAAAAAAACGTACAGTCAACTGGCTATGGTGCGCCACGCATGTCAAACTAAACACGTAAATGTACATTCTGTGACATCCCCCTTTCTCATTCTCGCGCGCCAGGGGTCGCTGCTGCTGATTACGTCAGTGCCAGCCAGCAGTACCCCCTGCCTGATCGTTTTGCGAAACTCTGAATTTAAGCTCAGACTATGAAATCGCTCGCTAGATCAGTAGATGTTGGCAGGTCAGGTGGTCATACTAAAACTAATTTCAACTAACCGTGAAGTGAAGTTTATTTTTTAGATCACCATACATGCATAGTAAAAGAAACAGTTTCTACATATTTTGCAGTTTGGATGATCCAGGGAGGCCTGCACTAAGACCTGAGAGATCGCTATCGGCCTCCCTATGTCACTATGAATACATAATTATTGTGGTCTAGTAGTAGCAGTCATAGTTAATGCTACCTGATTAGTCTACAAGTTTTAAACAAATGTGCATTTACAAACAACACATATAACAATGCACATAATTTATTATTATAACAGTGCTAATAGATCTAACAAAACTAATGCTACATAATAGTGTCAACAATGTAAATGCCTTATTTTAATTTTCTAACATGTGTACGAGTGTGATTAGGATGTAAATCAAATTATCATTGGGATGATGCAATAATTACACAGAAGTAAAGATAAAATATAGAAAAAATCCTAAATAATAGTAAAGTACAATTAAAATTTGGACAGGAAAATAAATGATTTTTATGCTTCTGCTGGTATATTATGTTTGCAGATGTAGCAGTTATTGGTGTCACATTTCGTGTCATATTTACCTATGATATATGTTTTGCAATAACTTACGAAGCCTTGATATGAATGGGTATTAAGTTTTCCATGGCAATTTGTGGAAGAAAGTTTTCTTGAAGCAGATGTGGTATAGTATGTCTGACACAAAGGCGGCAGTATATTGTATTAGTTTGTTTAATTTGGATATCACAGTTATACTTTTGTGGGAAATTATTTATTGTATTGGTAAAGTGTTGAGGTGCCTTTCTTTGTCTTGCTGGTCTAGAGATATTTTCATTAGTAAAGAACATGTTTTGGAAATATTCTGGGATGGTTTTATTTTTATATGAGTGAAAACATGTATAAAACATTCTACACAGACGGCCTACTCCATCGCTAACTGATCATGTGTCAATTAAATCTCTATGTGAATCGTTCTCTAGTCACTTTAGGAATAAAATCAGTATTATTCGTTCTGCTTTCCCACGTCATAATATAAATAATGTCAGTGTGGACTTTCCACAAGTAAATTCTCAACTTGTATCATTTGAACCTGCAACAGTTGATGAAGTTAGGAACATAATTATGTCCTCCCCAAATAAATCTTGTGCACTTGATCCATTTCCAACAATACTGCTAAAAGCATGTCTTGATACACTAATTGGACCTATAACAAATATTATAAATGCATCACTTTTCTCTGGCTGTTTTCCTGATGATTTCAAATACGCCCATGTCACACCACTTCTTAAGAAGTCATCTCTGCCTAAACAAGACCTAAACAGTTATATACCTATTTATAATCTCAGCTTCATTTCCAAAATACTAGAAAAGGTTGTAGCAAGTCGTCTGAGGTCTCACATTAGCACATATGTCTTAACTAATGTGTCACAATCAGCATATAGGCAGTTTCATTCAACAGAGACTGCCCTCTTAAATGTTCATAATGACATTAACTTGAACATTAATAATGGTAAAGTGACTGCACTTACCTTACTAGATCTCTCTGCCGCGTTTGACACGATTGATCACAGCATTCTCATTGAACGCCTATTAAAGTGGTACGGCATATCTGGCACAGCTCTAAGCTGGTTTTCCACATATCTAACTGATATATATCAAACTATAAAGATTGGGAACTGCTTTTCAGCTGCACTGCCGGCTTTATTTGGTGTTCCCCAGGGTTCTGTTCTTGGGCCTTTGCTTTTTACTCTTTACACCACGCCACTAAGCTCTGTTATACAAAGACATAACTTGGATCATCATCTTTATGCTGATGATACTCAGATCTACATTTCATTGGCTACCCCGGATACAAATCGCTCCCTTAACCAACTTAGTGATTGCCTTCATTATATCGTAGTATACTGGATGGTTTTTTCCCTACGCGTATTTTGAATCAGTATATCACGCCGGCAACCTCTGTGCGGAATCTACGAGTGATCTTTGATAGTAACTTCAATTTACGATAACACATATCTCAAACATGTCGTTGCTGTTTTTATTATATTCGTGATCTTCGCCGTATTCGCCGGTATATGTCATTTTCTGTTGCTAAAACTATTGCAACAGCGCTTGTTAGCAGCAGACTTGACTATTGCAATTCCCTCCTTTATAATATCGCTAGCAAAAATTGTCTAGCAAGAGTAGTTACAAGATCTCCTCGTTTTTCTCGCTCTGTACCACTTTTGAAGTCTTTGCATTGGCTTCCTGTACGATATCGTATAATATTTAAGATCTGTACCATTACATACCAGGCACTGTCCAATAAGCAACCATCTTATTTGCATTCACTGCTTACTCGTGTAAGAAAACCTATCCAGCTTCGATCATCTAGTTCTGACCTACTTTTTGTTCCTAGAGTCAACACTAACATTGGAACTAGGGCTTTTTCTGTTGCTGCACCAACTCTTTGGAATATGCTCCCTCTTAGTGTTAGATCAGTTGAAAATATAAAAAAATTCCGTCATCATTTAAAAACGTATCTTTACAACCTTGCTTATCCACCGTAGCTTCATAGCGCCTTGACCCATCTGTTGACAATTAGAAAACTACTTATAGATTTTGAGATTGACCAATCCTTTTGTTTTGATGCGCCTCTGAGCTTGGTTTCCAAGGATTTATGCGCAATAGAAGTTATCTTATTATTATTATTATTATTAAAAATGTCATGCCAGATAGTTTATAAAGGTCATCTGTTTTAATAGTTTTAGTTCTTTAAGTAATGGTGTACTGTGTGAATTATATTTACTGTTTGATATAGATCTAATTGCTTGTTTTTGAAGTTTGTTTATTCGTTTGTTTATTTTGCCACCCCCATGCTAATATACCATAGCTTAGGTGTGACATAAATAGTGAAGAATATATTATCTTTTATGTATATTGGTATGTAGTGTTTTAATCTAGTGAGAATTCCACATATCCTTGATAATTTATTAGCTATAGTTTTGATGAGGAGACCATGTTAAGTTAGAATCTATTATAACTCCAATAAATTTAAATTGGGTCACCCGTTCGACCGGTATGTTATTGATTTTAATATTAGGTATTTCGAGGTTCTTTAGTTTTCTTTGTTTAGAGTGAAAAATCATCATTTTTGTTTTTGCAGCATTCAGTGACAGCTTATTTACTGCTAGCCAGTCTGTCATTTTAGTCAATTCTGAGTTTATATTGTTGGGTGTAGCCAAGTCATTTGTTTGTTCATCTGTAAAAGTATTTACTGAGCTCAGCAAGGTGGTATCATCTGCATACATGATTGGACCAAAAAATGTGCTCGCTGTTGCTAGATCATTAATGTATATCAGGAATAACAATGGCCCTAGAATTATTGAACCTTGGGGGACACGAGTAGTAATTTTTTCTAAACGTGATTTGATGTGGTTGAAATATACATATTGCTGTCTGTGCAGTAAATAGTTTTTAAAACATTCTAGTTCAGTATTTGTGATGCCATAATGTTCGAGTTTGTTGAGAAGGATTCTATGATCTATTGTGTCATAAGCCTTTGACAGATCCAGAAATAGTGCCATTGGCAAGCCTTTTTGTCAAGATTTAAGTATATTCTGTCAACTAATTCAGTTATTGCTTGTTCAGTAGAATGTTCAGCTCTGAAACCATATTAAAGAACATGCATATCACGAGGATTTACTCACATGACTTGTTAAACATATATGTACTACCAAGACAATATAAGTAAAATTAGCATTATTATAACTAAAACACTATAACCAATTACTGTGCTTAGTTAATTAAAAAATATATATATACGCACATACTGTGACAAACATATAGTAACTGTAACTAATGTTTGCATAGCTATAAGCATGAATTATTCAGACTTGAGGAATTGTATTATAGTTCAACTTATAGTAATTAAGTAGCAATCACAGTATATGATCAATTCTCAGTCTTTCATGAATGTTCATTGCAATTTTTAACCATATTCGTAATCTGCCAACCAAACCAGTGGCCGTTTCTGTCTGCACGACTGTCGCCTAGGCATTGTTTCTCGGGACATCTCGTAGTTTGGTGAGTCCACAGTCTCACACTCAGCAGACAGTTCTGGTTGCACGTCTTCTGAATTCTGAGTCTCTAATGCATGATTTTGTTCATACTGTTCGTCAGCACGACGATCATTCACATTTATCTTCTGACAAGATAAGAAGTGGTGGCTCAGATGACTTGTGTAGCCACTTCCTGTTATGACGGTACATATGACCATTCGCAGTTGTCACGTGGTGACTTTTGCACCGACGTCACTTTCGCAGGTGTCCAGGTCCTTCCAGACTTGGTTCTGACCGTGTCACCTTCATCGCGTTTTGACAATAATTGTCAAAGACGTATTTCGATCGAGGGACAAAGAAATTATTTCTTTGTCCCGTACGCTTGGTCTGCTAATTTGGGTTTGAACAACGACTCGGTTGTAGGAAGCTTGTCACGCAACTTACTTTCTGAAGCTGGATATAAATGTTTAAATGCAAGGAGTATTGTAAACAAAAGAAATGAACTAAACATTATGGTAGAAGATATTGACCCTGACATAATAGGTATAACCGAATCCTGGACCACCACCGATATATCAGATGCCGAATTGGGACTGCCAGGATATGTAATGTTTAGGAAAGATAGAATAGGAAGAAGGGGAGGTGGAGTTATTTTATATATTAAAGAATCTATCCAGGCTGATGAAATAAAATTAGAAAGAGAAATAGATTGCGAAGAAGCTGTTTGGTGTAAAATAGTTACAGGAAATTCAACGTTAACGGTTGGGTTAGTTTATCGAAGTCCAAACATAGACATAAAAGAGAAGGAAAAAACAAAACGCTATAAGGGAAGTGAGCAAACGGGACTGTATTATTATGGGGTATTTTAACCATGGGCATATACAATGGAAATCTCTACAGAGTATGGGGAGTGACACAACAACTTTTTAGTTTTAGTACAAAATAGTTTCCTTTCTCAACATGTGCTAGAACCAACCAGGGGTGAGAATGTGTTAGACATAGTTTTGTCTTCACAGAATGAATTAGTTGACAATGTCAAGATATGTGAGCCACTGGGGAGTAGTGATCACAACCAGATACATTTTACCATCAACGTAAATTCAGAAAGGAATAATAAAAAGCAGTACAGGAGAAATTTCCACAAAGGAAGATATAAGGAAATGAGTAAATATTTAGCAAAGACAGACTGGAATAACACACTGAAGACTGAGACAGCAGCAGTATGCTGGAATATCTTAAAGAGTGAAATTGAGTGTTCCCTTGAAAAAACAAGGGAAACAGTCTAAAAGAAATACATCGAAAGAAGCCATTAGACAAATTTAGTACAAACAAATGATGTGGAAGTCACATAGACGTGCTGGAAATTATGACGAATACAACATTTATAAAGAAACACTTAAACAAGTTACAGCTGAAATAAAAAATTCAAAGAGAAGCTATGAACAACAATTAGCTTGCAATATAACACATGACAGCAAGAGTTTTTTTATGCGTATGTTCGAAGCAAACAGAAAGTTCAGGATAAGGTCGGTCCTCTAGAAGATAGTGCTGGAAATATAATATCAGAGAGACTCATAATGGGAGAAGACCTGAATGAGTATTTTAGGTCGGTATTTACTAGGGAAGATATTAGTTCACTGGCAGTACCAGAGGCTAAGTTCAATCGAGCAGAATCAGACTATTTAGGACAGTTAATTATAACCCCGGGATGGTTGCTAATAAAATAAGGACTATGAAAGATAATAAGTCACCTGGAGTGGATGGGATTTCGCACAAACTACTATTGGAAATTGTAGAAAAATTAGCATACCACTTGCAACAATTTTCAATTGATCATTAGAAGAGGGAGTAGTTCCTTTAGAATGGAAAGAAGCAAGCATTATACCGTTATTTAAAAAAAGGTTCGAGAAACAAGTCAGAGAACTATAGACCAGTGAGTTTATCATCAGTGATTTGCAAATTATTAGAAAGACTAATTAAAGATCACATGGTGGATTTTATTGTTAAACATGACTTGATAAACTCATCTCAACATGGATTTCTAAAAGCGAGGTCATACTTAACAAATATGTTATGTTTATTGGAAGATATCACTAAGTGGGTAGACGAGAGATCACCAACAGATATCATCTACTTAGATTTTCAAAAAGCTTTTGACAAAGTGCCGCATCAAAGATTACTGCTTAAACTACTAAAGGCCCATGGCATAGGAAATGGTATAATTAACTGAATAGAAAAATGGCTGACTGACAGAAGAAAACGGATACTAGTTATGGGGAGGCTTCAAACTGGAAATCAGTTTTGAGTGGGGTACCACAGGGATCAGTGCTGGGACCTATGTTATTCTTAATATGTATTACCGATTTGGACGATGATATAACAAGCAAGGTTTTGAAATTTACGGATGATACAAAAATGTTTAGAAGGATTACAATATATGGAGATAGACAGTATTTACAAGATGATCTTGACTGGTTGATCAAATGGTCTGAAAACTGGAAAATGTTGTTAAATTTTGGGAAGCGTAAATGCCTTCACACAGGACATGGGAACGAAAATGTACAATATACAATGGGGGGTACTGTACTAAGTACTACTGTAAAAATGATACCAAAACTGTTATTAGTTATGAAATACGCCTAAAAGAATGTTGTTTAACAACACTAGAGACCAGGAGATTGAGAGGAGATCAGATAGAAATGTTTAAAATATTGAATGGTTATTAAAATATTGATAGAACTATTTTTCTCAGTTTAGACAGAAGGACTAGAGGACATGAAGTTACATTAGTAAATGAGCAGTGTAGTTTAGATATAGGAAAGTTCTCATTTTCACAAAGGACTGTAAACGAATGGAACAGATTATCTGCTGATTGTGTGGGTGCTAGTAGCATGAATATGCTTAACAATTAAATCGACATATACCTCAGAAGGACGGGATACACATAAATAAAAGGGTTGGACTCCCGATAAACCAAAGGGCTTCCTTGTCCACCTGCCATCTAAGAGTCTGGGTGGCAATCTTGTTAAATCTTGTTAAATTATGGGGCACTACTCTAAAAATGTGCATCTAATTAACTCAAAACACCCCTAATCAATAATGAGACAGTCAGTGTCAACGGCGTTGAGTTAATTATAGCCGCACTTTCAGGCTGAGTGCGTCTGCAGGCGCCCACACATACTATGTAACAATTCTTTTCTGCTTAAAGGTCTCATGCCAGACTGGCTGGCCTGCACTGCCCCAACAAGAACAAAACGAAAAGGAAATATGATTCTGATTTAAAAAATATCAGAATAATATATATTTGTTCGACTAAAACCTGATCAGTCCTGCAATGTACGGTGGTCCGCAACTCGACAAAACTCGAGTCGCATGTTGATTTGACCGGTACAACAATTGTTGAACTGATTCGAATTGATCGCAGCAAATAATGTGCATCGTTGTTAGAAGAAACGTCGCGCAGAAACGGACAAGGTATGCTTGTCAGCTGGTCAACAGAAGGCTTCCATTCAATAATTTAATTATAAATATATATGTTGCTCTTCCTCTTTGTTCTCTCTTGTATAGGAGTGAGAGTCGCCTTCCTCCAATTTTCTCAGATACCTCTTCGCGCATTCCTTCGACCTCAGTTGTGACCTTCTCGTTTTTCTGCATCCTTGGGTGTTTTCTACCTGCAACCACCTTTGTCAAGTGGACAGCTCACAGCTTTCTGTTTCTTATCAATCTTCCTGTTAAGTCAGTTCTTGCTATATAATTATATAGAATAGTATACTGAATTATGGAAACGGGAATAACTCTAAGAGAAAGCATTGACATACTTGATAGTTGGAAGCAATATTGTGAAAGCATATTTAAGAAAGAAGAAACAGAAGAGGTAGACATGGTTGAAGGCAGAGAGAGGACAGAACCAGAAGATGAACTTGAGCCTTTGCGTTCAGAGGTGGAGTGGGCAATAAAAAGTCTAAAAGCCAGAAAATCACCTGGCACTTATGACATAAAGTTCTGCTGAGCTCATAAAAGCAAGTGGCGAAGCAGGCGTGGATATCTATCTCACATTATGGAAGAAAATATGAAAAAGTGGAACATGGCCCATGGACTGGAAACGAGCCATACTTACACTAATACCGAAAAAAGATGACATACAAAAACGCTCAAACCTCAGAACTACATCCCTCACCAGGCAGCAAAATAATGCTAAAAATCATAATGAAGAGGATCACTACAAAATTAGAGTATGAAATCAACAGAACACAAGCTCGTTTCCGGACTGGAAGAGGAACAAGAGATCTCATTTTCAACTTGAAGATGTTAATTTAAATTTAAAAATGCAGATAATTCAACTACGACCTTAGGACCTGTTTCAAGATGTAACAAGGTAAATTTTGTTATGTTGCACTAGGTGGCATCACTGGTACTACGCTGATTCGTAACGTTAATCTGTCTTAAATTTTACCACCCAAGGCTATTGCTATAATTTGCCTTTCGTGTATGACCTGTTATATTATATGTTATTTTAACGAATGACCTTTATTGTACTTGTATGTTTTAAAAACAGACATTACATGAAAATTTACCAAGCGAGACTTTCATCGTGACGCGGGAGAGCCCGTGTTTCCAATTGGTCAGCCCCTATGTTTTTAGTGATTAATGTTGGACTTGGATGACATCTGTCCCGTAGATGTATATTTGCACAGCACAGGTTAATTGCATTTATTTGATGGTGTTGATATTCGGTTCACAGTTAGTCGCTAGATGGTGACACTGTTTTTGGCCAAGTCTCATTGACAGTTCACAACTAAGTTGTTTGCACTGTAAGTTGTTGATGGTTATTGTAACCCACTGCCATTAATATCTGAATAATTAGTGTATAATTATTTCTAGTTCTTTAGCTGGTTTACACTCCACAGTACAGTGAATGGTAGAGATAATGAAAAGTTAATTGTTGCAAATCTGTCAGATGTCCTGTATAATGTTTTGACTGCAGTAATGTTATTGTTTATCGAGTGATTGACACCCAGGTAATAATTATGTATGTTGTATTAAAACCAAGTAATCTTCCTTGCCCGGTTTTAGTACCTTTGCAATGTGTTTTCATAATATGTATAACGTGCAAAATAACATTTTCATCATATGTGCACCTTTCATTCGCCACTCAATAAACATATGACCCATCTTAACTTCGTATGTCATTTGCAGTGCATAATTGTGTAATTAGGCCTCATAAAAGCATCCGGAATGGACGTCTTCGCTATAATTGCTCTTCAGGATACCCTCATATGATATTCCCAACAGCAGAGCATATCCCCTCCGGCACATTATATGTGTGTTAACGCTGTACTATATATGTGTCAATCATCAATACTATTTGTTTTACTATACATAAAACGAACTATTAGTAAATTTGCCAAAAGCAGTTGCTATATATAAATATAAAATATTAACAAGAACCATTACAATAACATGTAAAATCAGAATTATATTTATAATAACGTAATTAGTGTTAGTGCATAGCAAACGAAACCGTCTTCCTCTTTGTATCCCACTTATACGTATTGCACCCTCGCATAGATGCATCCGCGTATCTTAGTTTTTATTTGAATGCACGGAAACATTATGTTCGCAAGAACACATGCACCGTAGTAACAACAAGTGCGCAATCGCAGTCACACATTTGTGTCGACACGAAGGTAAATGTGTCTCCAGTGTCTGCCTTCAACCTAATAGTCGTCTATGGTTTCGTACGGATTATCGTCTCATACCCTGGCACGACTCCTGGGTTGTTGCCAAGTAGACAACGTTGGTCTTTCAGTTGTTCTCTCGGCGTTAAGGGCCCCCTGTCCGTTGGTATCACCGCCCACAACTCCAGTATTGACGTCCGTAGTGGTACATTGTAGACTTGCGTAGACGTTCGCTTGTCGGTCGGCGCTTAGGTGTCCCTGTTTTAGAAATAACATCTGTATGGTGAACACTATAGAGACATTTACCCATTAATCAGCTAATTCTTGAGGATTGTAAATGCCGAAGTATCGAGGTCTACTCGCTTCCTTCTTTGTTAATTCTTTTCCTTTGACCATTGACCTGTGATCTACCAATTGGCAAAGTATTTCAGACAACTGTACACAGTTATTTTGAGTTATTTACTGATGTGTTTTGATACGCATGGCTTTCTGGGGGCATTTCTTATACCTGAGACAATTCAGGGGTTTACGTGAGTGGTAGCGAATAATAATAATACGCCTTTGACTGCGTTCCGCATCAGTGAATAATCAAGATCTGGGGACTAGTGGTTCCATTCTGACGTATTTCCGAACCCATAAACATAATAACGATCAAATTATTTCTTTTTAGAGGAAATCCTGTATATTGCCTGTTATAGACAATATATGGAAATACACTCGTCTGTTCGAATACAATGGTATATTGTAAGTGTCCTTGTTGACATCCATCCATCCATTCGAGGGCAAGGAATTCCATTGCCAACGATCAGATAAATTATGCTCCCGATCGCGAATGCAGACACGCATCTTCGCAATGTACTTCTTTTTTCTTAATCAGACACCGAAGCTTTGTCGCACTGTTGTGATTATATTCAATGTGGGTGTTGTTGTTTATATATACTGTTGGTGATTAAATGCAAGATTCAAGATGTCTGAATGCAAAAGAACAGTACCGTCGTACGAATGGTCTCATCTTATTGGGTTTAAGCATTGTACTTACATAGCCACTGGGTGCATCAGATGTTCTGTAGTCACCATTGCTCTTAACTACACAATCGACTTCCACTTGCCCATTAAACCCCGAACAGTTAAATTGGCATGTGCCCCTGTTCCCCAGGCTGCTGCTACAGATCTCAACATTTATAGGTGCCTGCAAGTTTGTAAGCTGTATCTTCCAAACTAGTGATTCTCTATAATTGTAATTTGCATTTATTTTGATGTCCATTGAATTATCTTTAAAATGGTGTGACCGTGGTGTCGATCGGTTAGATATATGTTATCATTTATAGGTAACAAACATAAAAAATTAATATTCTGAACAACTATAGAGTAGAATATCATACATTTTATTGACATCAAATGCGTTCTATTGTGTATTTACACTTGCCATGCCTTGCTTAGACATGAGACAATGTAAATCAGTTCAATTTAAATATAGCTTTATAAGTATTCTATCTTGGTTGCTGTCATCCTACATATGGCTTCTGTGTCACGTCGTGTTGACATTGTGATCACTAGCATATTGACACCTGAAACAACCAGTGTGGTCGTACGAACGGTGATTTGTGAGATGAATTAACTTTTGTTTAAATTGTCTAACTTATTTAACATATTTAACTAATTTTAACTTATATATTTAACCGATATAACTTTTATTACTATTTTTTATTATTATATTGCCTGTACATATGTTTTATTTGTTTTAATATGCTGCTACAATCGAAATGAATTTCCCTCCCAAGGGACTATAAAGTATTGTGATTGGTTGTGATTTAACCAAATGTCAACCATTAGAACAACTAACAGAGTGTTAGAATACGTACCTAATAATTAATTATAATAAAAGACATAACTTGCATATAGCAACATATAAACAGCAGCCTCCGTGCCGAAAACCCAACTGTCGGTGACCAAACTTGGACAACGAAACATAAACAAAGCCCAAGAAGGAACACACACCATATTTCAACGGTGAAGTAAACCAACACAAATTTAGTGTTGGCTTTCTCGTACACAAGCACATCGAAAGCACAGTATTAGGATGGTACCCAGTTTCCAGCAGGCTCAACATATCCGCCTCAAAGCAACCCCATTTAACATCACCGTAGTACAGGTCTGTGCCCCAACATCATTATTATGACGATGAACAAATCGAGGGCTTATACAACCAGCTTCAGAACATTATTGACAATGACCCTAAGAAAGATATTCCAATTGTACAAGGAGACTGGAATGCCAAAGTGGGCGTTGACACGCAAGCAGATTTGCAAGACAATTATGGACACTTCTGTAATGCTCTCTCCAATGAGAGATGACTGATCTTCTTGAATTTGCCAGCTACAAAAAAACCTAGTCTTAGCCAACACATTGGCCACACACAAAGTGTCAATGTGCGCTGTATGGATACATATTATATATTATTACCTTATCAAGTAGTGTAATGTATAAGTATATTATCAAGGGGCATGTACAACCAAACCATGATAATATACCCTGTAGGGTATGTCTCGCCTATACTAAAAGGAGGTCAATCGACGAAGCGAAAGTTGAGTAACAGAGAAAAGACATACATCCCCACGTTCGGTCCAATAACTTAAACTTCGATTGAGAAAAATATATAACAACACACTTACAACGCGGAGGGAGCCGCACCTCAGCAGGAGTAGAATTACACAGGGGAAGGAAGAGATCGTTCGCAATGCCACTGCGATGTATCGGAGCTTCGAAAACAAGCGAGACATTTAGGTGCAGAAAGAATAATGCACCAACTGTTTTCGCACAGTGAGGACGCGGAAGAAAGGATCAATAATGTGCGGTGTGGGTACACCATGACTGGCCAGGGTCCGAGTATGAAAAGAGTGTTTGCGAAATGTGTGATGTTGATAAATAATACAAGTGGATGTGCAGGACGCCCGTTTGGGGCGCACATTTTTTGCGAATAAAACATCGGGTGATGTTCTGAAACACCCCATAGATACAGTAATTGTATTTGTATTTGAAGTACGCTGAATTTTAACACAGACGTAGTCAGATAAGTGGTGAAGATGATCACATAGACAATTTAATATTTGAATGAAACATGTCAACTTTATGATTCATCTCGCTTAAGGGGCCCGTTTTGCACACCGTTCCTTGTGTTTTAAAAATCGACATTAGACACAACAGTACTGCTTAATAAATGACATGGGATGACTTGGCATTTGACATGGGATATGGAGAAATCTCTTATCATGTGACACTGGGACAGGGGCATAAAATAGGACCCATGTATATCCCTAAAATAACTATCTCTGTGGTTCATTTATATATAAAAAACCATAGCCAATTGGTAGCTAAGAGGCCAATGTTCCAAGGACGAGAATGGACACAGAAAGACGCGAGTGAACTTCGGCGCTAAGGAGGAGAAAACGGACAACGCACCAAACGTTGCGTATTAATGTGTAGATCCGCAGCGGTGGATTGTGGTCGCCTCAACCCCTATCAATCACAAAATGCTATATCTGAAACAAATGCAAAACAAACGTAATTAGTATTCTACGTAGGCCTATAATATTGTGTACTGCAACTTGCCAAAAAAGCTTATATGTTTTCTTTGGCTTGATCTGTGTCAGTAGTATCCACATGAGTGTACGTGTCAGCAAACTCTCGGAAGTATTACATGTTTGTGTGCCTTTCTACGGGGGTGACTACAGGGGTTTGTTCACCATCGCCATGTTCCGTCAGAAAGTACTGAAGCCTTAATCTCGCTTAACCGACTCTCGCCTGGCTGCGTGACTTCGCCAGGAAGAGAGTCTGGCTCAGAAGCGGCTTTTGACTGCTCACTGCCAGTTAGCACGTCTATCTCCTTTTAACATTGACAGAGCTTTAATGTTCCAGGCCCTTGTGAGGGGCGAGAAAGTGCTGCCATCTTACGGCGCCTGTGTAATCGAGGCTATGAAGCCATGGGTTCAACCTCCTACCGTGTAGCCTAGCCTACGACGTAACTGGATTAGATCGCAAATCTGCACAGTTACACATACTACAACCTACGTCCATCGCTCGTTGAGAAGACCAGTAGAAACATCAACATGTATACAATTCCAGAGGCGTACCCAGGATTGACATGTTGGGGAGTTTCCAAACGGGTATCACCGTCACAATGGCGAACATCAAAAAAAAAAAAAAGTACGCCCATGAATTTTCTTAGCCATCGTGTTTGGTGACTACGTAGGGAAAGTGTAACGAAATAGATATATTCCGGGACACAAACGGCTGACACAACCACAACCTTTGACGCGATTCGCGCAAGTTACGGATACATCTCAACGACAGAACTCGATCAGTGAAGTGTGCTGGCAGACCGCTTTGTAAAGAAACATTGGGTCGTGTTCGCTTGAGAAATCTTTTCTTGTATTACCTGATGAGTCACTACAAATAGTATGAAAAACTAATGACTGACAAAGGTTGACCCTAATGACTGACAAAGGGTGACCCATTTCCTTAGCACCACCCTTGCGATATCCTGAAGATACGCCTTTGGGAAACTATGGAAAAAACTAAGACGGTGTATCCATAATGTTGTTACCTCACTGAAAACGCAATAGTCGTCTTATGCCTAGCTCAGCACCGGGTGCCAGCCACACGTACACATGTGGAAACAGTAATGAAATGGCGAATTTGTCATTCTGTGTCATGTGGAGCATAAGGATTGGTGAGCTGAAATGCACTACAGAGGCAATGTCGGAGCGTCTGCTTATTGAACAGAGGCAGGATGTTAACGCCAGACTGAGTAGACCACGTCGAGCAAGCTGCCGTAGGTACTACAGTTGGTGACATCAATACACATTAGGAAGTCACTCAGGTGTGATTCCTCGCAGTGAATGCGAAATTACACTTCGATGAAGTCTAAAATTTAGATACACCGAAAGCAATTCAGTAATCACATATTCCTGAAATCATATGATCTATGAGATTCATGTCATGTCAACGTGGGTCGAGAGTTTTTTTCGAAACCCGCAGAAGTGCAAAGCAGATGTGCTGCCTATAACACAGCCAATGGAGCCCGAATGAGAATTTAATAAAACCACCTTCCATGTCTTGTGAATGTATGTCATGTATATTAGTCGCAGAGTGAGTGAGTGAGTGAGTGAGTGAGTGAGTGAGTGAGTGAGTGAGTGAGTGAGTGAGTGAGTGAGTGAGTGAGTGAGTGAGTGAGTGAGTGAGTGAGTGAGTGAGTGAGTGAGTGAGTGAGTGAGTGAGTGAGTGAGTGAGTGAGTGAGTGAGTGAGTGAGTGAGTGAGTGAGTGAGTGAGTGAGTGAGTGAGTGAGTGAGTGAGTGAGTGAGTGAGTGAGTGAGTGAGTGAGTGAGTGAGTGAGTGAGTGAGTGAGTGAGTGAGTGAGTGAGTGAGTGAGTGAGTGAGTGAGTGAGTGAGTGAGTGAGTGAGTGAGTGAGTGAGTGAGTGAGTGAGTGAGTGAGTGAGTGAGTGAGTGAGTGAGTGAGTGAGTGAGTGGGATCTCAATTCATGTTGTCTTTGGGTTTTCTTATCCAGACCTCGTTTGATGCCTGTTCTTCTCCATTCTGACTCTACACGTGATTTCTGATACCTGATTTTATGTATCTGCCTTTTCCAATGTGTTCTGTTGCTTTGGAAGTTTGTGTTGTTGTTGTTGTAGACGTTGTCTGCACTGTTGTGGTCTCGGCCGGATACGTGTTTGTTGATCAAATAATGTTTCCTACAGCGTCTGCAATTACTGTATATTATCACAACATTTATTTTTTACAAATGTACGTTCAATATATTCTAATATGACATCGTTCGAGTCGTTCGTCGGATAAACCGCGGTACGTGTGATAAGGATAATTATTCCATTCTGTGTCTGTGTCATGGCGGATAATACTTCATTGGGCATGTGCAAACTGTGTGTGAAGTCTATTATATGAAGCATCGTTAAGACAGTATATTTGCATAGAATATTGCATAAAGACAAAAAAGGTTAAGTGCTTACAGTCCTTAGGACTGCTCAGAGCGCTTTATACTTTAATCTCTGGCAGGCCTGTTCAACCGAACACCAACTCGATTTATATGGGACGCATCCAGTCACGCTGCAATTAAGGCGCGATTAGTATTCGTACATAAACATCCATAACAGTCTATAAGCAGGTACTAGTGCATACAACTGAGTGAACTGGAGCAATGTAGAGTGAACGAACGTGCCAAAAGTTCGAAACGGCAGCACAAGATTCGAACCCGGGTTCCCTCGATTGAGAGTCCGATGCTCTTATAGTTGAGCATCAACATCGCTGGTGTTGTTCTGGCTCAGTACCAGAATGCCGGCACATCAGCTCTGTCGGGGTGGGCCGCCAGGCGGCCAACACTGCGACTTGCACCAGTGACCCCATGTTGCTTCACGTGCCCTCTCGTGTCCACGCTGAAACACAACCAAGAGCAACGAAGCGTAAAACGAAATCCGACAATCTGCCCCGTTGACAACACGTTTGTGCGTTGTATTGCGCGGGTATAATACAAGACATCATTATATTTAACCGACCCCTGTACGACAAAACCACTACGAGGTGTTTGTTTTTAATATGCATAACACGTAAGCAAATGTAATTAACCCCCTACTCAGAGAGTTGAACAAGAACGAACTCAAGTTATTGAGTGCTATGTCACAGCTTTCGCGTTCCAATCATAAGTAAATACATGATTTTCAGTTCGCCTTGAAGCGAGATATAAATATTCGGCGTATGCAGAAACATTATCTTATTTTGACATAAACATTTAGGCAAATTGGAAAGTAATTATTCCGTGAACGCAGGTTTTGGAACCGACGCTTTTACGTTCGCGGTTGCACGGCGTTCGACGCTTAATTACGGATGTCAATGGTCTATAATATCCCATAAGATGTCAAAACAAAAGTCGCCTTTGTTAAACATTACCGTGTCCTCTGAGGGTAGGCAGCAAATAACTAGTGTTGCCCCGAGTAACGATTTAAATTTGTTTGCGCTGTACTGGTTTAAAAAGAAAACACATAATCGAAAAGAATAAGTGCGCTTTGTTAGTAGTTTCTTGAATAGATCGGCGAATAATTGCCTTTGAGTCTCACCCAGCATGCTGTCATCTTTAGCATAAACATATCAGATTGGCTATATACTTCAGTAAAATCTAACTATGCATTCCACTTATGTGTTGTCATGGTGAATTCCTTCCAAAGACTAAGCTTTATCACGGCATTTCGTACATATGCCCTACTTAGCCCTACTTACACACATTTCCCCGTTTTAAGTAAACTGTGCAAACTGTTGTTACTCTCGGGCGCGTATTCCAGATTGTGTACAGTTGAGCCAGCATATGTGTGTGGGTGTGTTAACGTTTTCTTCCTAGACGGCTTGCATCTTTCAAGGATTCAACTTCGACCCCTCGGCAGAAACGTAACGCCTTTATTTATAATCCTAAATTCCCAATGGGTTAAGTTTTTTAACAGGTCTAGGCGCTCATACCGTAGGTTAGAAAATGTAAATTCTGCGACTGATACGAGATATATCGACGAGTGGTAGATGATTTACGCAACTGCCATGGCATTAACGCGAAGAACTTATTACAAATCAGCGTCAGTGCGTATGGGCATTTCTGCTAGAATGTCAAAACGAAGGATGTGTGATATTTGCTTCCATGGAGGTTTACACCAACGTTGTCTCACCAAAAGCCGAGATTTTGTTTTCACAGCGTTGACCCTCAACCACAAGAATTCTATCTGTATCACATACTTTTGGAGTGATTGTTATCTACACTTGATACACCAGTATTACTTGCAATGTCAGTTTAATAAAACAAATCTTACCTAAGGGTGGCGCAGTAATATATGAGCCTGACGACACCGATAACGAGGAGAATGCCTCCGAGGACAAAACATACAATGGCAGCTGAAAGGAAAACAAGAGCGTTGTGGTGAAACATGTCAATATCCCACGAAGTTTCACCGGAATATATCAATTAACACAGCTTGACCGAAAGGCAAAATATTCAAATAGGCTATGTTACTTTTTTCATGGGATGGGTACGGTAATAAAACGGGGTTCTTCGTTAGATGAGCCATCATACACCATAACTATAAATAGGTACAGAGTACTTATTGTTTACATTAACATATTGATATAGCTTAACGTTTAAATGGGAAATAGTATCGCAATAATTATTTGGATGTATTTTGATCATGAGTTTGGCACTAACAGGACACAACTGCCTGTTATCTACGTTGGGTATACTGTAGTATTTTCATGCCACCTGCTCTAGTATGTTGCTTATAACGAACACCCACACTTAGAATATCATTAGAAGGTAGAGTACAATACTCCAAGGAGGCCAACAGTGCGAACAGTGCCAAAATAACCAGCCTTTTGACGATCTACCGGCCAGCAGCAGCTGTAGGCACAACGATCATCATCAGCAGCATGGACCATGGTTATCATCAGCACCATTATCATCATCATTATCATCATCATCATCATCACGGTAGCAGCAGCAACAGCAGAAACAACAACAATAACATTTTAAAAGGTGTACCAGTCAAATAGGGATCCATGGTCCGGTGATTGCCTTCATCAATGTTGTTGGTGTTGTTGTTGTTGTTGTTGTTGTTGTTGTTAAGAATTCGTTTTTCTTATCTTACCATAGCTGGGGTATCTTCAGCATTTATCTGTAAACACAAATCATCATATGTGCAAGGCAACACACCAATGACTGACACAACACCCAGTCCATATGACAAAAGAAAATACGCTTATTCACAAACGAGTTAACCTCTCAAAAGGCTGATAGAAAGGTTCGAGGGAGTGTCGGGTTGAACATTAATTTAAATAAATGTCGTTGTCGCTGTGGAGGATAGCACGATGGGATTGTGTGGCAGGTAGCATCATGCATACAATGTTCATCCATGCATGGGCATGTCAAGGCATGCAGTGAGAAAGCCAGTGATAGCATAACTGTGGTATTTGACTGTAGAGTACATATATCTAAGTTACTCTATTCCCACCTCTAGATATATTACCTTCACCTACACACAGACCTGTACTGTATACTGCAGATCCACTTCACTACTTTAGACTGACATAAGAACACCAATATGAAAACTCGGGAAGTCACGCAAGTGCCCACGTCGTCCTTTGCGGCAGCGCTAGTAACTCACATCAGAACAATCACGCTCATTGTTTTGTCCCACATGGCTACCAGTTAGTGTCCTGTGCACAGCAGGTACTTGACATTGCACGAGGTGGTGGCATTGACGACGTCTTGGTTGTGAGCAACCTCTGTCAAACATGTATTCGACACCGCAACAGGATGGTGATTGTGATGACAACCTCTGGACAGAGATAACCTTAGTAGAATGCTAACAAAATAAACTACGGAACGTATTACAGCTTTATATTTGTGGCGGCCATTTTAGTAAGCTTGTCGCATCTGGTTGCTAGCCAAACCGTGACGTAATAAAATGGATTCTTCAATATATTGATCTTGTCTGACAGACACACAGATAAACAGAAAGACAGACACACGGACAGACAGTATTTATATTTTGACCATGCATGTCGTATAAAGAATATAATGTAATATTGATGTAATAGTCGTAGTAATATCAGGGAAATTCCCTTTATGGCAATCGTATGTTGATATGATGGTAGCCATCCTACTAACGTAATATAGTATTGTATAATTATCACGTGATCGGCTACACATACACACATACGTATACACTGTATGTATGTACAATAAATTGTACATAGCATAAACGCATTAACAAATGCACAATCGTGTGTGATTTATGATTGACAAATATAACAGTTAAATATATGGCAACAGGATCTTATAACATTATTTTAGTATTGGCCTAAGTGGAAAAACAAACTTATACACATCGAAATTATGCGAGCGACCTCCGTCAAACTTTGCCTTTGTCACCAATGTTAACAGTAATTAGTGTGCATTACCTTACTAGGGCGGCATGACAGCTGCTTGATCAAACGGCTTCACCAATTTTGCCTCATATTTTTGTCATAAAGAAAAACATTTGATGCTGAGATTTCAACAAAATACACGACGAAATGTCCGAGCGCTCCACGTGTGCAGCATTTGTGATGGCTAGACGGACATATTGTCAGTGATGGATAGGTCAATTGACCTATACATCACTTGAACTGTTGCTTAGCAAAACCTTCGTTAAGCCATCATAAATGGCTTCCGAACACCTGGTAAGTTCGCGCATTCAGCCGTATATTTTGTTGAAATTCCGGCCCGGAAGTATTTCTTTATGATAAAAGAATAAGGCAACGTTTTATGTGACAATTGTGTGCGTTTATGTTTGAACTATCAGGTGCATGCCAAAATAGCAATGGAATTCACGTATTTAACTCTTATCAACATCGTTTGCAAATACAAAGCTTCACAGAGTAAACGTGCTAAATTGTGATTGTTATGTACGTAAACCGCGTCATGCCGGATACATCAAATCGATGTATTTACTACGTCGTCGTCTGTGTACGTCGCAATCAACATTTTGCGCGTGAACTCCAACAACGCTGATAACGGTTATAATGTGTGACTTACATTACAACTGTTGCATGACATATCGTGATCAAACATTCTCGCATACAGTTTTCACTTTAGAAACTTTGCCTTTTGTTTTTGTCATAAAGAAACAATTTTGTGGCCTGAAGTTCAACAAAATATTCGACGGAATGCACGAACGGACTGCGCGTTCTGCATCCTTTTTTGAGGGCTTGACGGAATTTTTGCTAGGCAACAGGTCACGTGACGGATAGGTCAGTTACATTACAATGTTACTAGTCCGACAGTAGGCCAGAAAACCTTGCAGTAGGGTGCGGAAAAAATATTTTGCAGTTTCTATATCTTTGATATGTCGTTATAAGGAATCCGAGTAATGCCACCTTGGCACCCTTGAGCACTTTCCAAAATATGTAACTTAGTGTCGCCATTAACAAATTATATATTTTCGTCAATATCTCAGTAACAATTAACAGCAAAACAAACGAGGTGTTCATATCCATGTTTGACGGTCTGCGGTGCTGCTCAGTAACAACTAATAGCAGAACAAACGAGGTGTTCATACCCATGTTTTGACGGTCTGCGGTATTGCTCACGATGTTTCCAAAAGGATACTCCACTCCACTACAAACAACATGCAAATTAGGTGCCGCCATTCGCAAAGTATTGAAGTTGGCCCGTATCGCAATAAGCATGCGTGATAACAAAACAGACGAGGTGTCTATATCTGCATTTTGAGGGTATACAATATCGACGAGGACATGCAGATAGTAGTCCTGCCAATCATTTTCCATTTAATATGCAAATTGAAACAAATCGATCTTGCGTCAATTTCTTCGAAACTACTTATGGCAGAGTTTCAAATGAGGTGTCTAACCCCATGTTCATAGGGTTAGGGATTGCGATGGTGCAATTACACAGGAGACGTGTACACTGATATTCAAGCACTTTTAAACATTTTATAAATCTACCAACGCCATTAATGAAACATCGTTTTTACAATAAGTTTTAAGTATCCACGCTAGCCTCTCAAACGAGGAATACATACACCTGTCGTTTGGTAAAAACTGGCAAATCCCTGCATATACTTCACAAATTAAGTTAATCTCTATTTATTTGGTGGCAGCAACTCGTGTGGTGCCATGTCAACAGTCAGCCTCTCCTCGACAACATAACGAATATGATAAACGACCTGCACAACACCGGCGCAACGCAGACGCTGTGCAGAACGACATGGTTTGTCTGGTGAACATCTACATCTGAGTAATTCCATAATTCCAGTTAAGGCGAGGGTGACACTTTGGCAATATGACTGGCGTTAATGATTTCTTTGCGTCATCATATCATACATCGTGCCTTTGCACCCAGTAGTGGAGGTAAGGAATCAAGGGCTGACTTCCAAATGGATGTATGGACCGGGAACATTTCCTTCGAAGGCCTAGTCATTTTGCTGTTGTCACCATCGCTTTATCTATATTTCGTGGCCAGATCTCCTCACGATCCTCCGACATGCTTTGGTCTTCTTTCCACCATAGCATTCAGCAACGAATTCTGTAGCTACGCGATTACCTCAAGCTTGCTTGCATGAATATCACCGAGCTTATCTAGAATCCGACTAGCAGGAAGCACACGAATTGTCATTTCTAATGCCTTACAACCGTGTCACCATGTTACAACCAGAAAGCGCGTGTGCTGCTAGAAGCTGTGATGCCACATCAGTATGTTTCGTAACTGTCGCTGTAATGTCTGTCATTGCCCGACCAAGGGTGGTGCACTCTATTGTAAGTCTGCAGGTAAGACCGATCGAGTTATGCGTTGTAATGGAGGAGCAGGACGAACACATCGGTGTCATTGCATACGCTGTTTGCACCATCACGTCCGCCTCCTCATGTGTAGTTTGAAAATCATTTTGGTTTGTTAGAACACCATGATATAGTTCTTCGGGGAGAGGGTCACGACCGGTAGTGATAAGCTTGAGAGTGGTTGGTAGCATATCAGTAGATATAGAATATTTGTTAATGGCGACACTAATTTGCATATTTTGAAAAAATGCTTAAGAGTAGCAGGGTGGTATCATTTGGATTCCTTATATGGACACCTCAGAGATATAGAAACTGCAAAAAAACGTTACCCGGACCCTACAGCAAGGTTCACCCTCCAAACGGCAGTTCACTGCCCGCACTATACGGGATCTTCGGATGCCGAAGCAGCGCATCACGAAAATTCATCTTAACATTTAGACACGCGGCTGTACACATACGACGTTTCTAGAATATCGCATCTGAACTGTGGAACAACACCGCCACACCAATGCAGCATAATCAAATCAGTAAACAACGAAATGGGACCAAATTCACACACGACGATCGATCGGAACTTGACATTTAATGGACGCCATTCACACCTTCTAAAATGTGTTCAGTTGTGTTGCTCTTATGCTCCTACCTCTGGTGTTAAATTGAGCTTCACCCTTGCGCAGGGCACTGCTAACGTAGACAAATCACCCGCTGTGGCGCCGACTTCCAACTACGCGTCGGTGGAGTGTGTTTTACGCGAGGCTGAACTTCCAATGACCTGTTACGGTGGCGGGGTCGAGCTGTGTGCACGAACTGTGACCGCCCGTGACAACGTCTGTACAGAAAATTGATCGCTGGTAGCTGTGATACTGGGTGTAATACCAATTTCTCCGCAGTATCGATCGAGTTTCCACCGTTTAAATAATCACTAATAATAACCATAACGCATTGGAAAATTAATGTCCGTGTGTCTGTGCAGCATTATTCCCCCGAGTGTTCCTGGTGTATTTGCTCTGACGCTACAATCCACACGCAGTGCACTGAGCGCGCAGCCCTTTCTCTGCTTGTGTAAATAACTCGTCGGCTGCGTAGGTTGGCATTGGAAATGTAATTATGCGAAGTGTCATAAAAGGTTATTGCGTGAACGACAAAGAGTGGCTTGTTTAGTATAGGTGCATAGCTGAACGTTTTGTATTGTTCTTCTTTTTTCTATTGCAGGAGTTCTACTATTGCAGCTCTTGCTACTGCTGTCGTTGGTGATATTGCCACTACTGCTACAGTTGCTAGTTTTGCTGCTGTTGTTGTAGCTGGTGTTGGTACCGCTACCACCGCTGCTACAGCTACTATCGTTGTCATTTGCTGTTAATTGTTATTGCTACTTCTTCTACCGTTGCTGCGGCTGCTAACGTTTTTTCTGCTGCTGCTACTGTTGCTACTGTTATTCCTCTTGCCACGTTGCTAACGTTGTTAACGTTGCTACCATCGGTACCGCTGCTCCCGTTGCTAAAGCTACTACAGTTGTTATCAGTGCTATCGTTGCCACCGTTGTTAACGTTGCTACCATCGGTACCGCTACTACCGTTGCTAAAGCTACTACAGTTGTTATCAGTGCTATCGTTGCCACCGTTGTTAACGTTGCTACCATCGGTACCGCTGCTCCCGTTGCTAAAGCTACTACAGTTGTTATCAGTGCTATCGTTGCCACCGTTGTTAACGTTGCTACCATCGGTACCGCTGCTCCCGTTGCTAAAGCTACTACAGTTGTTATTAGAGCTACCGTTGCCACCATTGTTAACGTTGCTACCATCGGTACCGCTGCTCCCGTTGCTAAAGCTACTACAGTTGTTATCAGTGCTATCGTTGCCACCGTTGTTAACGTTGCTACCATCGGTACCGCTGCTCCCGTTGCTAAAGCTACTACAGTTGTTATCAGTGCTATCGTTGCCACCGTTGTTAACGTTGCTACCATCGGTACCGCTGCTCCCGTTGCTAAAGCTACTACAGTTGTTATCAGTGCTATCGTTGCCACCGTTGTTAACGTTGCTACCATCGGTACCGCTACTCCCGTTGCTAAAGCTACTACAGTTGTTATCAGTGCTACCGTTGCCACCGTTGTTAACGTTGCTACCATCGGTACCGCTGCTCCCGTTGCTAAAGCTACTACAGTTGTTATCAGTGCTATCGTTGCCACCGTTGTTAACGTTGCTACCATCGGTACCGCTGCTCCCGTTGCTAAAGCTACTACAGTTGTTATCAGTGCTACCGTTGCCACCGTTGTTAACGTTGCTACCATCGGTACCGCTGCTCCCGTTGCTAAAGCTACTACAGTTGTTATCAGTGCTATCGTTGCCACCGTTGTTAACGTTGCTACCATCGGTACCGCTGCTCCCGTTGCTAAAGCTACTACAGTTGTTATCAGTGCTATCGTTGCCACCGTTGTTAACGTTGCTACCATCGGTACCGCTGCTCCCGTTGCTAAAGCTACTACAGTTGTTATCAGTGCTACCGTTGCCACCGTTGTTAACGTTGCTACCATCGGTACCGCTGCTCCCGTTGCTAAAGCTACTACAGTTGTTATCAGTGCTATCGTTGCCACCGTTGTTAACGTTGCTACCATCGGTACCGCTGCTCCCGTTGCTAAAGCTACTACAGTTGTTATCAGTGCTATCGTTGCCACCGTTGTTAACGTTGCTACCATCGGTACCGCTGCTCCCGTTGCTAAAGCTACTACAGTTGTTATCAGTGCTATCGTTGCCACCTTTGTTAACGTTGCTACCATCGGTACCGCTGCTCCCGTTGCTATCAATGTTGCCTATCCTAATCTGCTCTTCTATTTCTGTTCTCGTCTGATGACAAATGTATTAAGCCACTGTTCGATGTCAATTGAAATTGTTTGTTTGGGTGACAAATGTGAGGAAATATATTTCGGAATGATTTTCTTAAGAACAAATGGTAGGAAGGATTTTGCAAAAAAAGCTATTGCATTTCGGTAACATGAGAAAAATAACAACTGATTGTTTTATTTAAAACAACCTATTGTTGTCGGTAGAGCCTGGAATTTACGTTTACCATGTTTTTAATGCGACACAATATCTAATTCCTACGACTATTGATCACATGGTAACATAAAATACGAACAGTAACAAAATAACTATAGAATATGTCAGTTTTATTATACAGAAACTACCTAATGATACAAACGTGCAAAGGACGATTTCGGAATATTATCACCACTACACAAACTCTTGATTTGTTGGCACGAGACATAACTTGTATACATGTACAAAGTGCTAAGTAACATTTTTATGTATTTATATTTATAAGGAAATGCACACGCGATGTTGGTCGATGTGATATTTGGTATAATTACATAGGATATCAGCTAATATATCTTCCCTGTCACATTATAACATACAATTTTCATAGATCTAAATTTCGAGAAAATAACAATGTGCATAAATAACAAATATATATTTTCCTTCTAACTACATGCATATTTTGTATTATTGCTAACCGTGTTAAGTGCAGCATTTGTTAGTTAATTCGCAAACAATGGTCGAGGATGTCTAAACCGTGCAAATATATTGCCAACTACTATGTATACAATAATATCGTTACGGCATTACGGTGGTAAGCAATGCAAAAGAAACTGCACATGTGACGTTACACTGGTTGTAACGCAGATCGGTGTTATAAACACTTTCGACACGTAACTTAAACACATTAGTTCAACATGTCGACTTGCCCGAAGTCAAACCCAGTCGATATATGGGAATATATTGATGAAACCAAATCATTACATGAATACTTCCCTTAGGGTCAATCAAACAACGGCAGTTTGCAAGCGGCTTATTGTGTGAAGATTACATGCTTTGAGCGATTAATTGTTATTAACTCCTACATCTGTGACTTCTCGAAGACAACTGAATGAATCATGTGTATAACAATCTCCACAACAATATACTTCTAAGTTGACATGTCAATATAATGCTTTCGGAAAGCTGGATATATACAAAAGCTGAAGATCCGCTAATACGGTTCAGTAGATAGTATTCAACACACGTCATGATTTTTCTGTTTACTACATACAAAAAAATGTGCATACCATTCCGGACATTACAAAATGTCAACCCGATTTCGGCTTCACAGTTTCGCACTGCATTACCCATGAAAACCGTAACAGACCGGAATCGTTTCGTCAGAATCCGGGATGCATGCTGGTGATGGTTTACTAATTGCCAACAACAAAGTACTAACGACGTCGCCAACTACAAATCAGTCACGCAACGAACAAATAGCGGTATGCATGTAATCCCTGCTACCGCGATCAAGAGTTTCAAACAACTGTTATTGTCATCAATAACACTCGGCTAATACGAATACGGCATATCCGATTGGTTCGCCAGCTGCTCGACGTCACCCTCTGGCGGCCGGTTCGGATCTCCCGACATGCCATTGTTCTCGTCGTTCTGCGACTGCGTAGACTTGTTAGTGTCGTACATGATGAATTCTGGGTTGTTGAAGCTACTGAAGGATGCGGGTGTGCGGTGGCTAGCCACGTCGAAGCTGTTCTTTGACCTGCAAACGGAAGCACGTGGGTTTAGTGGAGCTGCTGACGCAATCTGCGATTGTATCGTCCCTAGTAGAAACAACGTGCCATTGATGTGGCATCGCTAGTTAATCCTTGTGCTATTTTGGCCTACTACAGCAGTTCACAATAATAATTATAATCATTATTGAGTGTTAAGTGCTTTGAACAGTCCTAAAGACTGGATATTATATAGAATAACGTTTTTATTATTTTGTATTATGATTATTATTATTATTATATAAACATCAATCATAAAAATGTTGGTAGTAAAACTTAGAAAATATACATAATTTTTATTATTTGCATCGTCAATAATATGTGTACAACGCCTAATATCAACACAATGTTAAAATACTCATTTTGTTGTTTTATAATGACACAGCTACGTAGCGGTTGCGGTTGCAAGGCTTGATCGTTAAACTAATTCGCATTCAAGGCAAGCAAACATTAATCAGACAAACATTAGCGTTAGCAAAGACAGTCCACTGAACTGCAGTGCAGGTGAACGAGTACTCCTGGGCACCGTATGGTAGTAATGGTGGTGTTTGTGCTTCAACAGTCGCCTACTACTCTCGAGTTACTCGATCGCGAAGATACTGACGATGTATTCCAATATTGATTATCTTTTAAGCAAAACCCACAATAAATGGTACGGAAAGAGTCTTACCAAATGCATGCACGTATTCGCAAATCAACTAGAACGCATGCACGCAAACACGCACGCATACACACGCATCCGGCCATTGGGCACACACAGATAACCACAAACATGTATATATGCTTTCGCGCAATTTCATCTAATCGTATCTGTATCAGTACAACGGACGCGTGCAGAAGTAGGTGCATATGTGCTGTTATGCATATTAGTGTGAGGCTGTTACAATAGAAGTTAGTCAGCTGTAATATGTTTCTAGTATATATTAGACACTTGTTTTAAGAAAGGTATCTCCTAAATGGGTATTAGTTCGAGTTAATGGTGCACCACGAATTAAAACTCAAGAGTACAATATTGGCAGCGATGTTAGTAACCTACTAAGGAACAAGTTAGTTGAATCGTATAGGAAATATAACATACGCCTTATCATTCGGCAAATGGCTTCGAGTCGCTGTTGACAGAAACATAACCAATTTCATGTAGTTTACAATGTCACAACATACAGCGGTTTACATACAACGCAGTGTTCGTATTTCAAACAGTGGAATTATCTGACATGTCTTGCCATACACATGCCATTTTCTAGTCTTTTTCAAAGATGTCTTGTGGAGTTGAATTTTCCAGCGGCTTGTAAAATTGAACATTGCAGTTTACCTGAATAGAAGCTAACGAATATTACTTAATTAAAAACGAGGACGTCGCCAGTGAAGGTGTTGTGGTTTCTCGGTCAAAAAAGCGGTTGTCTGGCATTGCTGCAATCACCTCTAGTCATGCTGCACTCGATACACAATTTACGGATCCACAACCGGATGTCGCAACACAAATTTCGCGCATGACCTACGCCAAACTCGACATACCAATAACATTTTTATATTACACTCTGCAGGCCAATTTTTCCATCATTCCGTTCCCACTTAATCAAATATCCTCTCTGTTTTTGTCGCAAAGAGAAAAGTTTAGGGCGATAATTTAAACACAAAATACGCCGGAACGTCCGACCGCTTCACATTTGCGGCGGCCATTTCTGTAAGCTTGTCGGACATGGTTGCTAGGCAATTACTTACGCAGAGTCGGAGCTGCTACAGCAGTAGATCATAACCCGGATGAAGGCAAGGAGCACGAAGACGGCAGCCACAACGATGGCAATGATCACACCTGCAACACGCGAGACATTCGTGAGGCAGACTATAATGCGGGTAGCGGAGATGCAACTCGTACAGCGAATACGACGTACACTGGTAACGACTATGTTAATGAGAAGAATAACAAGCATGATGATATCAATATAGAAATGATGTGTTGATAATGATAGAGACGACAACGACTAATGTGACGAAGATGGTTATCATCATAACGATCATCGTCGTCATCATCATCGCCACCACGATTTTGGCGTCAGTCATAACAATCATTAGGATTTCTCAAAGCAGCGGCGTAGTTTTGTATCTATTTGCTGAAGTTTAATTTGAAACGTGTTGATTCCCGTAGTCACTTCCTTGCGTAAGTGTCTCTATGTAACCAATACACGGCTTCAAATGCACGTGATCTGCCTTTCGCTTCCTTAAACCACCATGTACACAGCACATGCATCGTTGAAAGAACATTTTGTACATACCCTTCTTATGATACATAACATGATATAATATCACCAATAAATTATCTTGGAAGTCCTGCACTGCCAAAACTACAGAAGTTGAATGCGTGCTGTAATGGATTGTGTGTGTACATGTGTTCTTACCAGTTGTGAAGATCTTCTTCTCATTGTCTGTTTGTTTATCCGTTCCAGGGTTGTCTGATGTGTAAGTCCCGTTCCCAGTCGTCATGTCCATTGGGTTCTCGGTAGTTGCCATGCCTGGTTCTGACTCAGGTGTTACATGTTCGGTCGTTGGCTTTGTTGGTTTGGTCGCGGGGGTTGTTGTTGTGGTCGCGGGGGTTGTTGTTTTGGTCGCGGGGGTTGTTGTTTTGGTCGCGGGGGTTGTTGTTTTGGTCGCGGGGGTTGTTGTTTTGGTCGCGAGGGTTGTTGTTTTGGTCGCGGGGGTTGTTGTTTTGGACGCGGTGGTTGTTCCTTTGGTCGTGGGTATTGTGGCTTTGGTCGTTGTAGTCGTCAGCTTTGTTGTCGTCGTCGTTGTTGTTGGTTTGGCAGTCGTCGTCGTTGTTGTCGTCGTTGTCGTCGTAGTTGTTGTAGTCGTCACCTCTCCTACGACACGACAAACAGAGCATAAGAACAGGTGCTTAGAAAAGGTGTTGCGTTGCACACGTGAAATGTCAAATGCATCTACTTACATTGTTTTTGGATCACGTAACACCATGGTATATATTCTCGAAATAATGTTAAAACGCCTTTCATAAAACAAACGTAATACAACATTATCGCCGTATGATGGACACCAAAAGTACGGATCACATATGTTAACAGCAGGCCACGTTAAGAATAACTAATCAGTACAGATTGATAAAGGTAATCAACACAAATGAATGTGGAATGTGTTGTTTGAACTGAATCGCAAATTCAGGCCGACAGATCCGTTGAATAGTACTGTGTGAAGGATCATTCCTACAAATATACATCACGCTAAACTTAATCTCCAAATTCATACCTGTTCGGCACATGAATCCATGACGTTCATCGCATTTCTTGTCTTCCCACTTGTATCCACTTCCGGCATGTTTGCTAATGACGGCACAGTCGCCTGAAGCCGAGTTCGGTTGGTCGGACGCCCAATTTTCGTATATCATATCACCTCCTGAAGTAATATAACCGACTATCACAAAATGATCCCTCTCCAATGTTACAGTAGTTTACCAAATTTGAATACCACCACTATCTGAATGGACAGCGGGGGGTAATGCGTTTATACCATTATATTTATACCATTACCGTTTATACCATTATATTTATATTTTGTTTAATTTAAATTCGTGTTTTCCTCACTATATAATGTTTTTTCTGATACACTACTTCGTTAAAGACATAAAGCAATACATGAAGAAATTTAACAATGATCGGTTACAATTTATTTCTAATTTTATTACAAATCACCTGGTGGGAATAGTTATGTTTTTCTAATATCGCAAATTATTTGGCAACATATAAACCAAGATGTAAATAAGTAAGCAATACATAAACATGTGAAAACAGCACTTTCGGGTCTCGTTGCACAACACATTGATCAACCATAGTACAGTTTAGGGCAATAACATTCTTTTAAGTGCACAAACGCACCGTGACTTTTCTTTGCCTGTCAAATACCAGACACCTTATCACCACCTCCGTCCATATTAACTGTCATGTCTTTGTTTGCTTACGCTTCAACTTCCTACAGAAACAATCGAACCACTCAGCATGTACATTTTACGATGTTTAATTTGACATATATCAACCTACCATTCAGCCACTGCCAACGTTCTCTGGTGCCACCTATCCACCATCTTTCAACGTTGGTATCCAGCTGGTTCGAATTCTTGTCATTCAAAAAGTCATACAGTTCCGTTGTGTCAATCTTCAAACAGAGATGTCACAACAGTGTTTTTAAAATGGGAAAATGTAATATCCTAAGTAAAACTACTCTATTTGTTGACAAAAAAATATGCACGTGATATTATTGCTATACATAAAAGACTTCCCGTTGCTGCTATCCAAAGCATTGAGTTCGGCCAATATATTCCAATGATCAATTTACAAACAAAAAAATTCGTCACACGCCTGTATCTGGAGGCAAAACATGTTCAAACAACGTGCCCACAACTACGCCATGAACTAAACCAGTTGAGGAATAACGTGGATATTAACCGGGGATTAGCGACTGTCATTTTTTTAATAATGACAAATATAATAGATAGAAACAAAATATATATTTAACTCGTGAACTAAATTGCTATTTAAAATAAAGACTGTTTAACAAATTCGTTAAATTAGCCCAAAGATGTGAACGTTGCATTCAAGTAAACTGCTACCACCAATAACGTAGATATAGGAATAATGTTAGTCGTATAGATATAAACAGATGGTACGTTGAAAACATGTTGCGTGTTAATTAAATAAAACAACAAATGATGGAGGAGAACAATTGTGGATGAAAACAATCAGGAGTTAGGACGTGTACATTGAGCACAGGAAAGGAATAGTCGACAGCAACCAACGACGGGAGGAGGTCGTAATGTCCGCACTTATATGAGGAGGAAGGAATAATGGAGGCTTAGGATTGCCTGAATCTATCCCATTGACTATGGCACATGTATCAACTGCCTGAACATATTGACGGCGAATAAAACATTTTTTTCCTACCTGCAGTAGGTCTCCACCACTTTTCAGACACTCTGCCCGGGCCTTGAACCACGACACGCTATTTGAATGCTGCGTATAGCACTTTCCCGCGTGCAATTGACAGCCGTTCTTCGAGGAACCTTCGTTGAAGAAAACAGAGAATACTTAGACCAAAATCAAAACAATGTGTAAATAAAAAGGGAATTTCAATAATAAAATTAACTAAAGCACGTTTTGCAAAACATTGTGGTTGTACAAAATAAATATGCGAGGCTTGTAAAAATTAAAGGCATTTTTTAATCGGTGGTCGGTACTACTTCCAAATTTAGAACAATGTTTTGAATTGTTTAATAGACAAACGTTCTACGTAGATACAAAACATTGAAAATTCGACACCTGAATTATAATATAACTAGTAAGATTGTTTGTAATAATACAAAGACAAATATGACCTGGCAGTTGTAAGTGTCGTAAAATGTGATTAGTTAGTCGATATTACTGTATTCGCAAATGTATCCGTATTTGGTGGGCCCAGGTTGGCACGATTCGTCTCCCCACTTGTACAGATCGCCTTTGTGCAGAGCCAAACATGGCTGATAGCCATCGTAGTTATTTGGTTGTTGGTGTTTCCAGCCATTAGGTCCAGCACCTGAATAAAATGAAATAATGCTTTCGAATCAATGGTGATCAATAGAATTGCTGAAAAATAACAGGAACAGTACAATCAGATCACAACAGCGCAGAAGGACTGCGTTTTATGAGACTACGCCTCGGTTGTTACCGCTTGTTACGGACGCTCGGCATAATAACAAGGGCGGATTACTTGTAATACGGATCATTATTTGGTCTGTTAAAATTTATGCAATCGCAGAATTCGATAAGATGTGTGACAATGTCATTACTCCTTGTCATATACAGCCAGTCGTTATCTCCCTTTGGATTCAAGTGGTGTATTCCTGGCCAAAATAGTTCCGCGTCTTGGAAGGTAACGAAAACCTAGTTTGTCAAAATAGATGCTTTAACATTGTGTCTGCGTCCTTGTCATCCATACTCATTGTGACTAACGCATCACCTGCATGTGGATGTAAGTACTGACTTTCTGACCAAACCACTTGCCCACAACGTAAAGTCATTTTTAGTCAAAGTTGGGGACATTCTGGTTAGAAACTTAATACCAGCACCTATACCTGACTCTGTCGTAAAGTCAATGGAAAAGACGTTCGCAAGAAAACCAATGCCGTTTGTCGAAATGTAATTTCATTGCGCACATCTTAACAAAATGGGCACTCTCGAGTTACAACCGGTAAAGGGGTGCTAGTACGGTTTAAGTTCAAATACAAGTATACTGTTCAGACTACATCAATAATTTGGTTAATGTACTGATTATTTATTGGCATTACACAATGTGTCCAAATAACATGTCAATTGTAATTAATAATTTCGTGTATGCTTGAATCATTATGTGGAAACCAGCCCTAAGCGTACGTGGATTCATATAAGATCGATAATTGATACGATATGACATGTCATTAATGTCTTGTTCTATATCGTGTCTAGTAGGATTACTTTTTCACAAATAAGTTAGCCGTTATTAAGACTCACTGTCCACGCTGTAGATTCGTATTTTCTCTGGTGTCCCGCATTTCTGGTTACTGTCTAATGGACATGTTTCGTCGCAGCCATTGGCTACGTAGCTGTCCGCGGTGTATTGATTTCCACAATAACAGACGACGTTACCTCCCTCCTGTCAAATACAAAAAATAGTGGCCAAACGTGAGAAAACATTGTATAATGCCCAACTTGAGCTTACTTAAATAATATTACTTGTGCACAACGACCATTCGACTAACATCAAGCTAACGTTGTCAAAACAGCAATATATCATACCGATTGTTAAACCTACAATATGAAACTAACTGGACTCGAACAATAACATTTGAGAAATACAATAAAGGTATCCGTTGACATGGATACATAAAGTATCGCTTCGTCAAACAAAGGTAGCAAGAAATCTGCTGTATTTCGGACATCGACAGTGGTTTGTCCAAGTCCCGTAGATTCTCACCATTTGCAATACATTTTTCGGTTTAGTGTCATATACGTTTGTGTCACGAATATTCTCTTGAACATTTATCAAAAATATCCTCTCATTTATTTGATTATTGATATAATTTCCAAACGTTTAAGAGTTGTGTGAAGTGAAATAAGAATATGGTATTAGAGTCTGATATCCCAATTTGATGTATGGAACTAGTTTCCATAACGATATGTGTCAGTGTTAGCAGTCTTCAGCACAGCGTCAAAGAAAAGAGGATGGACTTGGAAATGCTGTTGCCAAATAGTAGACGCGTAGTTCTTTCACTCCAACTAAGGGCGTTTGTGCCCAGATATAACAGGCTGACAAGCAATGATATATAGCCAAGACATTTCTGTTTTATCGGAGCAAACTATCTTCAGTAAACCCATGTTTTGCGTTTTTTGTAGGGATAGATAGTTAAACATGCACTGCATTTTGCAATCACATATTGTTGGTCATAGTGCCACAAGAAATTATACTGTGATCAGATTTGTGTGTGTGTGTGTGTGTGTGTGTGTGTGTGTGTGTGTGTGTGTGTGTGTGTGTGTGTGCGTGTGTGCGTGCATTCATGCGTGCACGCGTGGGTGCGTATAAAAGAACGTACGGGAAATTGCAGTGCTAATGAGTTTCGAGGCTTCATGGTTATTGTTTAACGAGTCATTGAAAATAAACAAAGGAAACAATGTATTTACCCGCTTCACACCAGCGTACTTGTGGGTGGGGCATTCGGCGATACAAGAATCTGGCGTGTTGTCAGCCTTCGATGAGATCCATGTACTAAGTCCTGCGTTGTTGTTATGGCTAAAGCAGCCCTGGTATTTCAGGTTTTGGTCACCTGGAATAACAAATTGAAAAGTGAAAAGAAACCACCTAGTAGTGGAGAAAAAAGAACAAGTTGCCGGCTTTAGATACTGCACAGGATTACTTTCTGGACAATGGGGTATATGAATTATCATTGCTTTCCATAATTTCAACATTTGACCCGTGTCTAAAGCAGTTTGAATTTCAACATAGCAAACTTTCATCGGCCAATGAGGGATCGTAGCTACTCATTGTTTGAGTCGCCACCATGACATCAAACAAATCAACTATAATACACGTAAATAGCAACGTATTCAAACAGTCTCGTTGGGGTAATTATATACCACATATCTGACATCTTCTTCCCCGTGGATCCTTGTGAGGTGGGTTCCACATCAACCGGTACGTATTGCCATTTTCATTATCCTTATCCATCTCTTCTGCAAAAGTCCTCCGCTCTCGGGTGTTCGTTCCTGCCCTTTCGAAGTCTTTCTTTTCATTTTCTTAAAAACAATTTAACTTTTTCCTGTTTTCGTGCTGTCTTTGTACGTTTTCGCTCACTCATTCTCTGTAAGTATCCTGCTCGTCTCAGTTTGCTCTCAACTACTTTCAATAAAGATATTTCTTTAAACGCCAATCTCCTAAACTCAAACTGCTTCTTCTCCCAGTTCCTTATCTTCCTTTCATCACGTTCGTTTCACTTTACACATTCTTTGGACCCAAGTTTCCCAACATATCTCACCCTGGGGTATTATTACAGTAGCTGGAGATCACGAGTCCACATTTACCTCCTGCGTTGTATTAGTTTGATTCCTTTGCGTAGACACCAGGTTGAACGTAGCCACGGCTTGTTTGGAGTATTTTCCGAAAGATACAGAACATGAGGAGAAATTAACATTGCCCAAGTTTTGGGACACCTTTGCCGGTCTTCTTGATCTACGGCATTATTATACTTAATAATGTAATGTTATACTGAATTTCTTCGGGGACACACAAACACGCATTCAATTAGCACATATCACCGAAGAGCACATCGAAAATGCAGTTCAGTTACAATGATATTATATATATATATATTAATATATATGTATATATATATATATATATATATATATATATATATATATATACTATGCTTTCGCCCCAGTGTTGTAAATAATTTACTGAACTTAGAACGTAAGAGACACTTTTCAACCGGAAATTATATATATATATATATAATGACAAGTATTCTTAACTGGAATCGCGATACTCACTTTTCACCCAACGCCAGTCGGTTTTATTCACCTTCGCTCCGAGCCAAATCTTTTCCACATTTGAATATTTGCCCATTTCTGTCTTCACAAACTGTTGCATTTCGGGGCTATCGACTGCAACCAGGTCACCGCCGCCCGGGGCGCCTTTGCAGGTAGCTTCTGCTTCATCGAAGGTCTTTGTTTCTCTGTAACATCCGTGGGTATACGTTCTATTTCAAACACATACTAACTGCTATCTCCCTGCGAATCAATAATAAATCGTTTTCTAAAGGTTTACTGACTCTGCTTTAGCAACCGTTCATACAAAATTGGATAAACAGTAATCCATCAACGTGGCTTACTTGATCAAGATAAATCTTGCAACCCGGTCAGCAACGAGTCGATGACAGCTTAATTTGCCTCGCATTATGCGACGGATTAAGATATGTTCTATTGTTCATGTAGCCAAACATAACTTACGTGTATAGTTTGTAGCACTTGTTCCCGTGTTCAATCTCTCCTTCTTTGCATGATATTGCTGAAAAGAAGAATACTTTCACCGATTAGTATTATCGTGGTAACAAACTGCAGTTCATATGTTGTCCTCAAGTACAATTTCATGTTCACAACAATACACCGTGAACATAGTACACCATATCAGATAAATAACAAAATGGATATTGCCTAGGTAATGCAAGTATAGTTCCGCTTCCAGTTGGATTCAACAACGTCTGTGTTTGTCAGAACAAATAGGAATAACTATTGTAAGAAAAGAAAGAACATTCACCCTATGAATCATCTTCAGAATTTATGTCCATTTCGTTTAAAATGCCTTAAGGCGGGTAATTAAAATGTTGCCCAAACTGTTAACGTAACATTTTGAACACGAGGCAGGAGACATAAGTTGCAAGATAAAACGTAGCGAGAAACATGACGGTCGACGGTCAAGACAATGATGTCCTAAAATAGATTTTAATAAACACACGCATGACAGGTTTCAAATAGGCGTCAATGTGTGACTTGGTCACGTCACCCGATGGCATAGATTTGACCAGTCATAAGAAAACTCGACCTCTTCGTGCATTTTCACAGCATGACAAATGTTATGCGAGTGCTCAAGCTCGCCTCATTCCTTAGCTGTAATATGCAGCCGCGGGCGTAGCACGCCCTGCTTACGATTCACGCCCACCCACCCAGCTATTGTGGGGGCGCATCTTGGGTTTTTATTGTGTTTAGTATTAGATTGTTGCTTAGTTTTAGTCACTCATTGATATTGTAAAGAGAGGGAGACATTTAATCTGTCATTCAGATATTGCTGATTGAACAAGTGATGTTCTCGGATTAAAATGTTCTGTGAGTTCACCCATACCATGTCTTGTGTTGTAATTACATTTATGTGTTCTCATTCAACGTTTATGTACTATGTACACAAGCTTATGCTTCTCAGCAGGTAGTGTATAATTCTAAATATTGCAATAGCAAACGCGCGCTTTGATCCAGGCTGTTTTTACGCGGCATTCTGTTGCCTGCGACGCTTATATGAAGAGGATGTTGAATAACCTGTGAAAAATGATCTACATGAATGCGATTGTTCGACCTTGACAGCTACAGTTACAAAATGTTAAGCTTTTTTCAATGCCGGCCGAACTGGTAGTGCCAACATGATTGGAATTGACCATGTCTAAGCCATTAACCTAACCTTACATAAGCCGTATGTCGCCATCTTTGTTCCATTAGTACTTCTACGTAAGACAATATAGTTACTATACATTCTCAACACGTTGTTGCCATTTATAAATAGTCGAACGAACGATGTGCGTCACAAAATGTAGTCAAGCATAACGTTGAACACAGTTGTAGAAGCTAGTTCATATTTGGCTGTCGATCAAGTAACAAGCGTTACGCGGCTGTCGTGTTGAAAAATGACAATAAGATTATTTGGATATATACTTGTTGTCCTAGTTATCTTGCAAAATTATACATGTCATTCGGTCGCGAATGCCAGGGCACCGGGTGTAAGTCTCTTTCCAAAACTCTTTCCCAAGCTAACTCCCAGTAGGAACAACCCTAATTACTTTCAACATTCACCTGCTTATTATTACCGACAACTCCTCCAACTATTGCGTTCGATTCAGCTATAACTCGTCTTCGACCTTGGCCACATGACCGTGTGTGGGTGACTTCAATCAACGACCTCTTTTTTTCAAGCCATACCACATTAAACCATTGGTCAAACTGACACTCACTGCAGCCACCCTGCTATCTCGTGTCAGGGGTGTGCACTACGCATGATAACATCCAATTTTGCTTCGGGCGGCTGTTCCGCGGATCACTGATGATTCGTTGCCCACAAAGCAAGGACATACAATGCCGTCGGCTGAGAGTTACTTGAAATAGTGCGACCGGACCACAACCGCCGACTGATGTCGCCAGTGAGTCAGGGAGATAAGCGAACTGATTGTGCGCGTTGTGGTAGAAACAGAACATGACCGTGCGTACGTACCGTCCGAGGTCTGCCCCAACTGTAGGTCATCTTAGTTCACATTGGCGGCCATACTAGATTGTGTTCTAACGCATAACTTATATTGTTGAAGAAACGAGCAGATTTCTGCTTTCTGCGCTAACATTGTACGTGTCTCGTTAAGTCGGATAGTGCAAGATATCGAAGCATAATAGTGCAACTGTTTTGTGTACTGATGTTTGCAATGGTGTATCTAGGACCGAGGATGGTTTCAGTGTGACAAACGTTATCCTGATATTGTTTTACCCAATTACTACCGTTATGAACGGCGACACGACCCATTTCCCCAATTAAATGCACTGCTCCAGTGCCTTGATCTAGCACAGAAATGGGGGGTAGATGACAGAGTCACACGGGGTGATTTTGTGTGAATTGTAATGTTTTGGTGCGCTTTCCAACAACGTCTCTCGTGTGGTACTATCATACGGCGCTCAGAGATACGGCACACATCCACTTGCAAAGGATATTCCTTTGTGATTTTATGAGCTAAACTCCAAATACATCGTTTGTTATTATGTAAAATATCACACGTGCTTTTATTCCACCGTTGTTACCAATAAGTAACTTGAAAAATAAGTCTTGGTAACAAAGACATTCTCTGTGACAGATACCGCGAAGGGGACTTCTTTCTACGTGAAAACCCAGCTAATCTATGTTTATAGATAGTGACTGCAGTACATACATAAAATAGCTACCATGTACGATACGATCAAAGGCGGACACTACGATGAACAATGGAGAACATCACGATAAGCCCTGTTCTTAACATTGTGTATACCGTAGATGTCCGCAGAAAGAACGTAGGGGAACCATGACGTTTGTTTATCGAGCACGGTGGGGGCAAGCTCGAGTGGTGGTAATCACACAGTTCGTCAAATACTTGTTACAAATATCCATGGGACAGGTGTAAACCGACAATTTCTGTTTAATTCTGTCATCAGCTATTACCGTGATATTAGTTGTATTTATAGTATCTATGTATATAGTCATTCCATCTGGATCTGTACAAAAATTTTCGAAGATAACATTTGACGATCCCAACTGCAGAACACGTGGTTCATCTATTCAGTCCAGGCGACATACCAATAGCATTCAGCAGAGAGGGGACCTCCAAGCCAAGATTTTACAGCTGATGTGTAGGAGTTGCCTAATTACAGCTAACTACTATACGCATATGCGTGCTATAGAGTCATGTTGCTAAAAGGGAGAAACAGTACGCATGCGTAGGAATATATCGATACACGTCACATAGTCACGTCAACAAATAAATATTATAATAGCGGTGTGTCCCAAAACAATGACTAAAGAGCAAACCGAACAGAGTAATGGGTGGAACACCAGCACAAGTCGGTAACTACTATGACAGTCACAGCTCATTTGTTTGCTCGATGAAACTTTGTGTGTGTGTGTGTGTGTTTGTGTGTGTATGTGTGGGTGTGTTTGTGTGCATGTGTGTGTATGTGTTTGTGTGTGTTGGGTGTGTCGGTGTGTGGATGCGTATGCTTGTGTGTGTGTGTGTGTGCGCGCACGTGTGAGTGTGCGTAATTATGCGTGAGAGTGTATGGTTGTGCGTGATACAGCGTGCTCGTACGGACGTGTGTGTTTGTATGCACGCTAGCGTGAGTGATTGCATGGATGAGTGCCATTCCCATGTGATATTGACTGCGTCAGATGGCGCGTGTGTTACTCTAGCGTGCGTACAATTTCCTGCACCATTTGCAACATGTTATTGGCTTGTGATTGACACCTGATCCAGATGCATTGTGAGTAGTCATTTAGACGTACGACGAATATAGGCTTCGAAACAGGGGGGACGCAGCGTTCCCCAAGAAAGGTCCGTAGTGTGCAAATGAACAACATGTTTTAGTTACAGAAACATTTATCGAACCACATTCTGACATAACAAGTAAGTATAAACGTGACCTGTTGATCGCGCCATCTGTCACAGTGTTCGACACAGAAATAAGCCAAATGAAACCGGTTAGGTGGCACTCGGATTCTACGAAGTTAGAATTTGCGGACGCTTCTCTCAACAAAGTGACGAGTCCGTGACGAAGGTATTTGCCATATGTGTTTTACAATAATGATCTTTAGCAAAGATACACAAATCCCTGCAGCACACTGGAAACTAAGCTGTGATGTGGTAAGGTCAGAAAGATAACTAACGCGAACCTATGTAATGAATCATGCGACTGCACACAGGTTACGTTGTACGTCGATGTTATATATAACGACCACGATAACAACAGTCGTGCAATGCCACACCGTATCCTTGAAAAGGTCTGGTCACGGAACAATGGAGTTCACAGGTCATGGCTGATACGAGTCGGGTGCACCCGGATAATGATATAATTGGTGTGTACCAAGCGTCTTTTCAACTTCACAACTTGATATTTGTTACATAGTGGATTTCATGCATAACGATTATGCGTCTCGCATGTTTTCACATTACACGCAATAGTCATACAGAAACGAGAGTTATGGTTTTTCTGAGAACGTCCGTCCCTGGTTGACCCAGTTGGACAAAAGATCAGGGTCTCTGGTAAGCACGCCCATCGCCTTGTTCTCGGTCCGAAGTTATCGATTCTGCATATTGTAAGGCCAAGGGCAATTTGCTGTTCTACGTCGCCGACTCATTCTAAGCGCGGTCACATGTGATGACCGCGTCATTGTCGGGGTTGCTACCTTGTTCTGAACTTCTTATAGCCCAGTCGTCCCAGAAAGGTTGCGCAGAGTTAATAATTCACCTACGGCTATTTCTGGGTCAGATATGGGCAGGAAACCCCGCCAGTGGCGTAGATACTGGCTGGAATGCAATATGCAAGCTGGTGGTTTCCCAGGCATAGACTGCACGTATACACGTGTGTCCCTATAATATGTTGTCATTGATTAATTCGGAGTAAAACAACTTTAGACAATTAACTCGAGCAATATGTGTGTAACTGAGCAAATGTCACGAATAGCATTGCTTCAGTAGAGAACAACACCAGAATGACGTAAACTATTTTTAGTCATTTTACTAACTAATACTACTATGACAGTCACGGCTCACTTGTTTGCAGAAAAACGACGAAACCGTGCGTGTGAGTGTGTATGCGTTCGAGCGTGTATGTGTGTTTGTGTGTGTGTATGCGTATGTGTGCGTGCATGTGTGTGTGTGTGTGTGTGTGCGTATGTGTGTGCGTATGTGTGTGTGTGTATATATGTATGTGTGTATATATATACGTATGTGTGTATTCTGGAATATAGTATCTCCGTGTAATTGTTTGAAGATAACTATATTTATTTGGAGGCAACGTGTGTTTTCTTTAAAAGATGATTGACATTTGATAGACCACGATGTATGAATGCATATAATAGGAGTTTTCGCAATTATTGTGGACATGTGTAAAGTTCCGAACACGATTTTGATATGGTTTTCTTTGTGCTTCATGACTGGCGTGGTGTAGCCCTAGCTAGATCGCGGCTCGGCCAACCCGAACAAGGATCGGTTATCTACACAAAACATGTATGATGCACACAAACAGAACAAGAACCAGTGGACTACACGCCATTTGTCTGACGCACACAATAGAACCCGGATGTGTGTCGGGTCTTAGCAAAAGTCTGGCTTGCCGTCGCTATTGTTGAGCTGGAACAACGCATTGCTACATTGGAGACAGTTTCCAAAGATCGTGCCCCAACGGCGCGATGACTAATCACGTCGGAATGACGTGTTCCGCTTTGTGTGCGCCGGGTTCGAAGACCGGCGTGTAAAACGGGGTGTGGGTTGAGATTGCTATGTGGACTGAGACTGTTATTGAGCGGGCTATGTCTTCTAGCCAGACGTTTTCAATTACAGCAATTTTATATAAACAACTAAAGACACTGTACATTTCACTAACAGGTTCGCGTAAGCGGAAAAAATTTCTTGTTGACATATTCGATACGTGATTTTACCTTGTAGATTCAGCAGGTCACGTTAATCTCTTCAGTACATGTGACTTGGACGTCATCGTACATGTGAGATAGTTCTTATTTTCATCGTCTCGATTGAATGGTGTTTTGAGTTTTCTTATCCAAAGGATACATTGAAATACCTAAATACCAATCAATCAGATGATGGGAATTACGAACTATCTCACAGTGTATGGTAACGTCATACGTCACAGGTACTAAGTGGCACACTGACGAAAGACTATACAAGGTAAACGTACGCACTGTATCTGTCAAAATGAAATTGTGTGCATAAAAATGAACTTTCCTGAAGAAAAAAAATTTCAGCAATGAGGGTGGTTTCAAGGTTTACCAAAACAACTCTTTCAAACCGGTTCCATTTTCGTCGCGTTGCTGCACCTCAGAGAATTATTACCAGTGAGGTCGAATGCTAGTCGTTTGTACCTATCATCACGTCGATTCATGAAATTCACGTTAACTGCCAACAACTAGTACAGCAACTTCCAAGCAAGATGTATGTTGGGTTACGCTGTTTTGAGACTGGTTTCATTAGCTCATCTTTATGTAAATTACGTATGGACTATCGTAAGTTGTTTACATCATAATCATTGTCGATTATTATTTAGGGGTGGAAGGACAACTACTTCAACATCATTGTGTTCTCATATCTGTAAGGTGTATGTTTATATATGTTTCGCGGTGTTTTCCTTGACATGAGTTGGTGTCCACAATATGAATCTTGAAATTAGTTCATCTGTGTGAGAAATGACCAGAAGTTGGATGACATTTCATGTGAATCTTGTTTGTGAGTTTGTATACAGCTTGATAACGTTCTTTGTTTGTAAGCCGGAGTTTAGTTAATCCGGTTTACGGACATTGTGTCTTTCTGAGGAAAAATCCACCAGAGTTAATGTGCAATTCTCGTCAACGTAGCTGCTGCTGGCAACAACAGAGCATCCATTCAATAGAAACATGCTATTTTACCATTAACGGGGCAGTTATCTGCGGACGTTGAACTTCGTACTTTAAACCCTATTTGTCAGTAACACGGCGTCCATGACGTGTGTGTGCGCGCATAGGTGTTCCGTTATCATCCCGATCGCCGTACCAGCCCCCGTATGACCGCCCAGTTGCTGCGCCTTGAACCGTATCGTACGTACCATTACCAGTCACCATCGGTGTTTGCCAGTAGACTCCGCCTTCTCATGCATGCAGTGATTCACCGAATGCAATCTCGACAAGAGTAGCTCAACAGCTATATATTAATATTCTAACTATGGGAGCAGCCTGAGAGTATCTCCTCCAAGGTGTCGAGATCCACTCGTCTCTTCCTGAGTTCATTCGCTACCATGGACAGTTGGCCTCTGTTCTACCAACTGGCGATGCATTTCAAAACATAGCAATAATTGCTGCTCACCCAGTGACGACGGAGGGCACCACTGTGGCTTTTCGTTCCTGTGTATAAGATGGCAGAACATTCAATACGTAAACACTGCATATCTTAGACAACTTCGCCAATTTTGTTATACTCTTGTAATATGTGTTGGATGTACAAAACCACCTCCTTGTTACAAAAAACAGCTTGTTTGACCCGCTTGCTAGGTGCAGAGGGTGTGCGGGCGGATGTGACTAATACATTCTAAGCGTGGTGTTTTCATGAATGACCGGTTCAGATGTAGAGTTTATCTCATCATACGACACCCCCTCAATTCTGAGTATGTATGTCCGTACTGCGTCACATCTGTACAGTATCGAAATGTGTTGAAAAAACTGGCCATACGGTGATCCCAAACTGTCTTTTTTTCATTTTTTTCTTTTTATAACTGCTAAATCCGACGAGAGACGTGACGACCCTTTCCGTATTCTGACACCAAGGGTGTTCCGCAACAGCAACCGACACAGTCATCTTGGAATGTGCAAAAGAAGGGCGGTTAAGGTATAATTCCTTTGGTAATTTACCCTCGCCCTCCGCCAGTCTTTGTAAAGAGTGTAAAGCAGGCTCTGTGTATAGGGTTCCATTCGCGTGTGACGCGCCGTTGTAGCGAATGACTCACTGAATGTATACGGTGCACACAACTGTGCAACAGTAGCCGCTATCTACCTCGACACGCTCTGCTGACTTCGCAGAATAGACGGAGAGGTCATATTGCCACGGCGTTCTAGTGAACTTGTGGCTGGCTTCAGCGGAGTGTTTTCATTTTCCTCGAATCCCACTGACAATAATGACAGGTGTATTCAGAACTTCCTTTTTAGTTGCATTGGCTACATCTGATATATGAAGGTTGCTTTTTACCATAATGTCGAATAACGTTCAATTATCTGACGATTATGCGTAACGTGATGAAAACAATTGAAGGAAATTGTAGACAACGGAAATACAAATACATATATTAGTTATATATTTAATAGTTACACGAGACATGTATTTATAAAATTTGATGTTGTGAATCGTCCTGCAATCAAAGGTAAAAGACAATTGCCGTTTTTTCCGTCCACGGTCAACAATTCCTGTACTGTATCAACAAGCAGTTGCTCAGAACGCCACGTGTTGTTATTAACGTGTGCATGTTTCAGCTACCGATGGTGTTGTGTTGCGCGTGTGTGTACGCATGCACATATATCATGTGTGCATGTAAAATAACAGGTAATTTATTAAATGACCAAAACATGGTATTCGCGTTCGTGCGTGGCTAGACAAGATGCGATTGCAACAACCGGACTATTAAACAAGCATACGTTCAGGGGATAATTTTTGTATGATGAACATCCATATAGTAAGAGTATTCTTTGACAATATGCGTTAAGAAACCACGCACGAGCGAAGTAGCAGCAGAGTACGTGTTCTTATTGACATTACAAAGGAAGCCTAAACAATCCAGTCTTGCAACATCAGAACACTACTTCAACCCAACCGTGTATGTAGAAAGAACAATTGCATTAAATCATTTGGCGTGATACTGCCTTAAGATATGAACAAGGAAACGTTGTGAAACGAATTTAGGTCACACTTCTTGTTTCCTGTCAACGGACATTTTTCTCGCCACATTCTGTTATGACGTGTTATATTCCATCAATAATTGGTGGCATTTATGGAATCACAGCTAAGCGAAGGCCTCACAAAGCGCTATACCTGGGTAATACATTACGGACAATCGCATGGATTGGCTACCACGGCAAAACAGGTACTAATTTTAACCGGCAGTAACAACTCGGCGCCATGTTTATGGCCGCAACCTTTTGTTGTGTTGTCTACGTGTATCCCCGTGTGCATAGTTCATTAAAGACACAGACCAGAACAAGTGTTTGCGTTACGACACTGCAACAGTGTACTGACACAATAGCATATCAGGGGAGCTTTATCGCTGTATCATAAAGTGGCACTTGTTTGACGAGGAGAGTGGACGGTGACGCATACGTCCGGTTGGCGCGTTATCGTTACGGTTTATGATCGCGCTTAACGTTTTCGGTTGCGCTGGCCTGGCACTGGTTTGATGGTGATAGATGGGGCCGTCGTCAGCTCATTATCATATGTTATTGAGTCACACTGTTGTTCCATCCATTTTGCTAGGCATTTTACGTTGTTTGTGTACCGCCGTGTTGAGTGTCTGGTCTGATGGTGCGACCGGTGTATGGACTTTATAATGTATTCATACATGAAACGTGCTTCTTGTGCTGATAATTACCAACTTAAGTACTAACTCAGTGACAGTGAGTAGTAGTGGTTATATTTAGGCCGCGGTTTGATGAGTAATGGCTTACCAGTGTTAACATGCATCTACTGTAAATGTACAAATTATACTCTACATGCAGCAATCATCGACACTTGCTGGTTTCACGATTAATGGTGATTGTTAGGAGGAACATTGTAACGATCTCGTAGAATGCCTAGTATTAGTCAATATTGGCTTGAAATACCGGGCTGGTGAAATCGTCCCGTCTGTGGTCATCATAATGTGAGCACATATAAGCTTTACTGTGACAATTAATGTAAGCCACATATCACAAACAATTTCAGACTAGCCATGATGACTAATTAAGGGGACGTTAGTCCACGACTTCGTAACCGTTACAACTTCTACATCCTCTACATAATCTACAGACTGATATGCTATTCTACTCGACTTATAGGTGATTGATTTTCCAAAAAATAAGGAGACACGCCAAAATAACAAAGAAATATGTATCCGTGTAGATAATATTCGTTAAAACATTGATTTAATACTCTTATCTACAAAGTCACAACGCGTATTTTACTTGATAAATTCTTTACGTAAATTTCGTTTACTCCTCAAAATAGATATGCAACTGTAAATGAGACGACATTGTGACATACGCCACCAGCCGGGACACAAATGGTGTAAGTTTCGTAGTTTACTGTGAAAAAGTAGCTTTGGTAAAACAATCGTACTTATCAATCACATTTATACTCTTCAGTAAGGTTTATTGGGTTATATTACACATACGTTGACTAGGCCATTTATTTAATATCGACAATGACCCTAATTCCTACCAAGGTCCCACTGTAGAACAGAGTGAAGTTACCATAATTATATATTGTTAAGAACATCCTGTTTCAGTACACTTGACCCTGGCCGGGAAAAAACACAAACAAACGCATGTGCATTCGAAATCAAGTGCTCCACCTTCATTACAGACTACCTAGTACACGAACTTAGTCTTCCATGAACCGAATCGGTAACACTGTCCAACAATACCAGTATGGAAAAAATTTCATCATAAGGATATCGCGATATCAAGTCACATTTGTTGGTATTGTACTTAAGACGCCGGTCTGGCATCTTGTCTTGTAATTTTCTGGTGGACACCGGTTTAGTACAATTCACCCGGCTTAAATCTGGCCCAGACCTTCGGGTATAATTAGACGAGCATTTGGTTGGTCTAATTTGCCTTTGTCTTTTGATACTCCACGCCTGCCACCGAGACGTATTACAGGCAATGATGATAAACCACATCAATAATTCATCCGGAAATTAAAGGGGCGTTGTCTTCGGTGTTGTATACACAGTTCAACCGTTCGCATCAACAATAATCCAAAGAATACAACGTATAAAAGATAACTATATTTACTCTACCTACAAGATTCGGCCTAAATGCCATTTCTGTAGAAATTGTACAATTTGGACGCCTGAATTGACATATCGGGTGTGGCGCTACTCTCCCTTCGCTGGGGTAGTTATCGCACACAGTCATCGTAGGAACACATTCACTGAATTTGAATGTTCTGAGAAATGCCTTATGCAAGATTCGACAACGCTTCGGCTTAACATTGTACGGGTCAATCAGCGGTCGACCATTAAGAAAGCCGGACAACCGCCCAGCACGGGTTAACGTACGACCTACCTGTACAGCTAGCCACGTAGCCGAGTAGAATCAGTAGCGTATATCCGCGCATCTTAACCGTCCGTCGTGGTCCGGTTTCACCGTCCGACCAACTTCACGAAATAAACTGCGTCCCGGCACGCCAACAACCCGTTTACACAACCCAACTCGGTGGCGTTAACCTTACAAACGACGAAGAACCGAGCACCCGTAATGACAGCTGACTCACGTCGCTGGGTTTAAAACCGACACACAAGCTTACTGAAGCAGTTGGGCCGCCGTGCGGTCACGCTTGGTTGCAGCGCCCGCCCAATGCGCCCAGCTGCGCTCACAATGCTGTAGTCACGCTCCACTTGGCACCTGCCGAAGGCGCCGGTGTCTCGATGTAGGCGGGTCTCAACGGAAAACCGGTTCTTGGTCGAGTGCAGCCACGCGTATCGACAAGCTGTTGACAAGTCTTACCGAGCCGCCGCGACCGGAAGTCGACCTGTTCCACAATCAAAATAGCCTTGATCACCATGGCGCAACAATTGTACAGTTAATGTATACAGGTGCGAAAAACACATTGTTATGTTCATTAACTAAACGGAATGTGATTATTCACGGGGTGTTAGATTATAATCTAATATGGGGTTACGTGGCTGATTGATTTTTTAATTTCAACGTACTGCAGTAGGCGGTGTATATTAAATGGTTACGCAATAGAAATGGGAAAAAGGACTCCTATGGGAATTTTCGGCTGGCAATCAACGAGGGATTTGGCGTAGGAGATATATGGCAATCTAATAATCTAGGTTAAAATCCTTTGTTTCATTTTCGAAGCTTGAACAATTTCGTTCACCCCGTGTTACCCCAGTTCACTCAGCTGTTTGTATATCTGGTAATAAACAGAGGCGGATAAATAAGTATGAAATTTTAACACAATAAATGCAGCATTGTCAAAAGCTTCCCGGAAAAGTCCAAGTGATGATCGAATGAACAGGTCTACCGGTATGTGAAGTGTACTGTATTTTGAAAAGTGATAATAAGGACTTGGTACCTATGTAAAAACTAATTTATTTTTTATTTTTACTAGTTCAAAATGACTCATAAACGACATAATAGGTAGATGACTAATGCAATCAGCAACAACCCGGCATTGCCCTCGTGTAATGATACGAGGATATGATGAATGGCCCGATTATGAAGACGTAAAATAACACTGTTCCTTCGCTATTCATGTTATCCAGGAAGACAGTGCTGCAGTATGTTTTCATACTTATCAGTCCTTTGGTGTGCGCTGTCATGCAGGTTCTTATGCACATGCATCCACACACGACTCACTCGTCTTCCGCATGCTTGCACGAATGCACATGCACTAGCACGATTCCTCCAAACAATCTTCCTTTGTTGCTAAACATAGACAAGTGCAGGCTGTATCAATGTGTAGTTTCGTTCTTTAAAGACACGTAGTTCGAATGATGACCGCGTCAGTAATGTAGTACGAACAATTACAGCAAAGCCAAGTTACACATTCAGACACACACAAACACACAAACACACAAACACACAAACACACAAATACACAAACATACACTCACGCACGCACGCACGCGCGCGCGCTCACGCACACCCACACCCCCGACACACGCACTCTCTCTCTCTCTCTCTCTCTCTCTCTCTCTCTCTCTCTCTCTCTCTCTCTCTCTCTCTCTCTCTCTCTCTCTCTCTCTCTCTCTCTCTCTCTCTCTCTCTCTCTCTCT
>OZ023209.1:41418709-41478480 GCA_963995525.1 Escarpia spicata | reverse complement strand
AAATCCATGGAAGAAGAAATGTAGAATGTAGTTGGCACGAAGATTTGGTCTACTTACCAGTGGTGAAAACTGTCTTCGTCGCCGTCGCCTCGGCAGCGTCAGGTGACGACGAAGTCATGACGACACCTTCCGTTGTCATTGTCGGTGGCTGGGTAGTTGTTGTCTTCTTAGTTGTCGTTATTTTCTTCGTCGTTGTTGTCGTAGTAGTAGTAGTCGTTGTTGTTGGTTTGGTCGTCGATGTCGTCGGTTGTGTTGTTGTCGTTGTCAACTTGGTAGTGGATGTCGGAGGCTGGGTAGTCGTTGTCTTCTTAGTTGTCGTGGGTTTCTTCGTTGTTGTTGTCGTCGCAGTAGTAGTCGTTGTTGTTGGCTTTGTCGTCGATGTCGTCGCTTCTGTTGTTGTCGTAGTTGCAGCTGCTGTTGTTGATGAGACTGTAGTCGTTGCAGGGGTGACTGTGGTTTGTATTTCTGCCGTTGCTTCCGTTGTACTCGGCGCTGTCGCTGTCGTCACAGGCTCCCTTGACGTCGTAAATTCGTCTACGTAATGAAAAATATTACAACAGTGAGTATGTTTGCTTGCACGCTCGCAGGTGCATACACACAGGTACGGATGCACACACGCACGCTGAGGTACGCGCCAACGCATGCCCCCACGCATACACAAACATACACAGGCACACACACATACACCACACACACACACACACACACACACACACACACACACACACACACACACACACACACACACACACACACACACACACACACACACACACACACACACACACACACACACACACACACACACACACACACACACACACACACACACACACACACACACACACACACTCACACACACACACACGCGCGCGCGCGCGAGCGCCGTTTACAGTGGCTATTTATTACTACTGTCTGAACCTGTCTAAAGTGTTAGTTAGAAGAAAGTGACTTATATTGTAGACAAATGAAGCGGTGACTTACGCAGTAAACAAATGAAGGCGGCAACGTCGCTGCAACGTTTGTCCTCCCATTCATACGAGTGTCCCACGTCCTTGCCTACAACGGCGCACGCCTTCAACGCTGAGTCCGGTTTGTCGACGGCCCAGTTCGTGAAGATCATGTCTTCGCCTGAGCCCAACACACACGACAAATAAATAAATACACACTGCCCAGTTCCTGAAGATATTGTCTTCCCCCGAACGCAATACACATGACACGTAAATAGTAAAAACGCCATGATCGGTGTCCAAAAAAGTTTCTAATGGATCGTTTGTTTATAAGCGGTGGGTCGGTATTAAATATTGATAATTAAATATATTGGCACAGCTAAGTGAATCCATTGTGTTGGATGCTTGGTCGTTATGATTACTGGCATAGAAAACCGATAGCAACTCGACGATATTTATAAAATAAAATTCATTGGTGCGCATGATCAATCTCCTGCGCTCGGCACCAGCTAAATAGCCTAATATAGCCAGAGTATCACCGTTCATTCAGCGGAATACATCACCCTTACAAATCGGTTCTACCGGAAGGAACTATATTAGCTGAACATGCATCGCAGTGTGCACAAAAACAGAGATAGGATAAGGTTGCGGTTATTCATTCTGAATGGCCGTGAAAAAGTGTAGTTCTTTATATTAATGTTTGTGTTTTTTCAACCGGCAGGAAATATATTCGTTCGCAGATGTAAAACAGATTTTCAAAGCGGAAGTCACTCGCACCCACTCACCGTTCGACCACTGCCACCGCACCCTGGTGCCGCCAATCCACCACCTGTTGACATCGGGATGCAGTTGTGCCGAACCGGATTTGAGGAAGTCAAAGATCTCCTTTGTGTCGACCTTCAATTGGAAACTACTATTAACTTTAGTCCCACTCTTGTGGCCGATGCAGTGATACATCCTGCTGTATAGATTTAATGAATTCTTCATTGAGAAGCATTCGCTGCTTTCCCTAAAGCCGTGTAGGTATGGCATGATGCATTGCGATAATTATGGGTAGGAGTTTGGGAAGAATTGGGAGACATGGCATCTCTCACAATGACCCAGAGTTAGCGTATTAATGTGTGTGTGTGTGTGTGTGTGTGTGTGTGTGTGTGTGTGTGTGTGTGTGTGTGTGTGTGTGTGTGTGTGTGTGTGTGTGTGTGTGTGTGTGTGTGTGTGTGTGTGTGTGCGAGAGAGTGTGTGTGTGTGTGTGTGAGTGTGCGTGTGTGGGTGTGGGTGTGTGCGTGTGCGTGTGCGTATGTGTCTGCATGCGTGCGTGCGTGCGTGCGTGCGTGCGTGCGTGCGTGTGTGTGACAGACATGCAATGAGATTACAAGTTCCCGGGACTTCATATATCACGGTGAGCATTCCAGTAGTAGTATGTAACCTAACTGTGATAAACCAACCTGCAACAGGTCGCCGCCGTCCGCCTTACACAGGGAACGGGCTTTGTACCAGGAATCGCCCGGTGAAGACGTCTCGTGGACAGAATAACACTTCCCGGCGGCGAACGTGTGCTTACAGCTGCTTGCATCGGAATCTATAGGACGCAATCGGAAAAGGAACGTTTCATCAGATGCAAAACATCTTTTTTAATAACTATCATCGTGTCCACGCCCAAAACATGGTGGGACGCTTCTACTGTTAAGTAGTTTAGTTTCAACGTCGAGGGTAACTCTCCCAGAGGTCGTAATGTGATCTCTTATGTCGCTTCAGCAACCAAGAAAACGGTTCTTTCTATTGTAGGTAAAATAGTACGAGAAAATCTACGAATCTCATTATGTGTACTTGGATGTATACTCCTATCAAACAAAATAAATATACAAATCTGTAAAACAACATACATGAAATGATGCACACATATACATGGACTTGTCTGCATATCATAAGGCGTACACTGGTTAAACTTAAACAAACACTCACATCTTATTAAGCAATATAGGATTGGTCGGCCTACCGTATTGACACACGTATCCGTACATTCCCATTCCTCCGTGGCATTGTTCGTCTCCCCACCTGTAGTGGTCGCCTTTGTGCATGGCCAAGCATGCCTGGTAGGGTTGCTTATTATTTGGCTGAATGGTATACCAACCGGTCTCCCCCGCACCTGAACAGACACGAACTAATTGTAAACACGGAGGGAACAAAGGCGGTTTGCATATATATATAATTTAATTTGTATACGGTAAATAAACCTTCCTTCCTTCTTTCCTTCCTTCCTTTCTTCCTTCCTTCCTTTCTTCCTTCCTTCCTTCCTTACTTACTTACTTTATTACTTTACTTATTTCCTTCCTTACTTCCTTCCTTCCATAATGAAAAATCGATCCACGTGGAAACTACTGGTCAATGCTCCCAACTTCAGACGAGCTACAATCGAGCTAGCGCGCTTTTTCCATTCCTTCCAAACGTTCATGGTTCAAACATGACCCCTCGGAAGAAAAATAACGCTTTTATTTTTTTTAATTATCAATTAGTGAAGAGTTCTGGTCGTTACTAAAGTTCGTACAGGACGTTAATAAAGTCGGACGACGTTCAATTGTTCCAAGACGCTACGCGTGTTTTCTGCTGTTGTTTCGATGAATGCATACCGTCCTGTGGGAACATTTTCCGTAACTTGCGTTTCAAAATTGTTTTCAAATTTACGTTATAACATACGTCCGGTACGAATCCTTCGAGGAACCGCCATCCTGTAGTACATAACGCCCTCAGAAGGTGGGGGCTATTTTGCTAGTGTTTGAATAACAATCAAACAAACGCTAGGAAACACGAAGAAAAGGTCTTTACGGACATTCTCAGAGGAGGAAAGAACAACTTAAAATAACAAAACGAGGCAATAGGGGAAGAAACAGGAGTGACAACAGCTAACGAAACGTGAAATGTAGAGTCTAAGACTACGACATTAAACAAGGAACGCAGCTGTATCTTAGAGACTATGACAGTAAATATGGAGGTAATTAAGATACTGGATATTGAAAAAGCAAACAACATATATAACGTTGAGAATAGAAGACTACAACGAATAGAAGGGTGTGTGGACCTCGTCCAGGTGATTCGCATATCCGAACAAGATACGGGAGTAGAGTAAACATAAAGTACTTATATATATAGCATTATCCAATTTTACGACTGCTTAAAGCGTTTGACATCTTACTCCCTTTAAGACTTGCTCGTTCAAACACGATCTCGACTTCTCTTAGAAGTATTCAGCCACGCTGCAGTTACTGCGCGAAGGATTCGAACCCGGAATCTCTCGACCGACGCTCTAGACTATACACCCCCTTGTTCCTCAGATATATAATTACCGAATGTGTGCACCGTTTATGTCTCGATACTGGTTTTATTCATGGCACTATAACTCATATCTTAAATTATATATTTGCGTTACAATCTTTTGTAGAGCACTTACTCTCAACACTGTAGATCCGCATCACGTCAACATTGCCACATTTCTGGTCGCCGTCTGATGGGCAAACGAAGCCACAACCAGGATTGCTAAGGTACGTATCTGGACGGTAAGTGTTCCCACAACGGCATACCACCTTTTCTCCGTCCTAGAAAACACAGACAACAAACAATGTTTGTTGTTGATCTATCATTGACATTGTAGCCCGACGGCTCGTATACCGTTGACATTGTAGCCCGACGGCTTCGTATACCGTGTGAAATCGGTTTGATATAGGCATTAGAATTTAGGGATCGTTCCTCACAATTGGCGTACCTAGTTGCTCAGAGTATTATAATTCTCAGATCCCAACTCTCCACCGGAATTAATACTTTAAAATGTCGATCAGGTCATATGTAAGTAAATTTCGAATGTTCTTTCAGAGAAGCACGTCCCGTCATAGAGCACCTATCGTGAATATATCATCTGCCGGTTTGGAAACGGTGCTTAAGTCATTTCTGTCTCGTTGGATATTAAGCAGATGATATATTTGCAATAAAGTCACGTATTCAGAATACGACAAAATTATATATGTTATAGGTGATATATTGTTGCGGGCTGTTCTAAAAGACGAGACAACTAAGATACTTACGTTACTGTCTCTCGTTACCCCTGCGTATGTCAGGTGTCTACTACGACATTCGGCAATGCAGGAGTCTGGCGTGTAGTTAGCGCTAGAACCGACGTAGACATCGAGTCTTGCGTCGAAGCAGCCTTGGTATTTCAAGTACGTATCAGCTGAATCAAGCAACAAAAGACACACTTGGCAACTCGCCTATATATGAATACAAACATTCACGGAGCACGAACTTACAATTACATACTTTTTATCTTTACCTCGTCTCCACTGACCAGGTAAAGCGAACGTACACGAAACAACAGTGGCGACCTCTGGACAGTGGTTCACCAGCAGCAGCAAAGTAAACCACCAATAAAAAAGCAGCGTTTGTGTTTGATTTCATCGCTATTTGGCAGTTGAGGGGTGAGTGTTCCAAGGAAGCGGATGAACATAAAAAAGAGGCGTGTGTGGACCTCGGTGCCTGGGAGGAGATGCAGCCAGACCGCCCCAACATCAGCGTATTAATATATAAAGTGTATGGTAAGGGATTGACCAAACAAACGGCAACTTATATTGTGGACACGTTTATATGCAACGGGCGAGTTATTTGGAGACCCTTACAGCCTCCTAGTCCTCGCTGCTCCAATAAATAACCATGCATTTTCTATTTTGAAGTCACGATCCTTTCTCATAGAGATTGCATTACGATTAGCACTCAAGTCACGTGATCATCTTTGCACAGTCACTGCTTTTTGTTTACCTCTGATTGATACCAGAGACAACATTTATAATATTCTGTCACTAATAACCAGCGCAACTGCATAAGAAACTGGGACCGATGAGTTATGCTGCGTTTTACCCTTCTAAAACATGGTTTATCGCTATATACGATTTGAAGTTCAATATGTTGCACACACACATACACACACACACACACACACACACACACGCACATACACACACACACACAGTTTGAAAATATCAAATATAAATTTATGAATTATCATCGTAATTTAAGTTTTACGGTTCTTTCTTAGATTTGCGATTCGCTCCATTGAATCTGACAATGCTACATTTGGTTCATGACAACTGTGCCAGGAATGCTATACTCACACTGAACCCAACGCCAATCTGTTTTCTGCATCCTCGCCCCCATCCACACAGTTTCCACTTTTCCACCTATCATCTGCGCTTTCACGAACTCCTGCATATCCGCAGAGTCGATTGTAATTAGGTGCCCGCCGCCAGGGGCCGCTCTGCACGTTGTATTTGCTTCTTGGAAGGTCTTCTCGTCCCTGTGACAACAATAGAAGTGCATTTATATTTCGTTTGCTAACAATTGACGAAATCTGCTTCAACTACATTACAGTCATATACTGAATAAAACAGATAATACAATAAACCTATTGTACAATCACACATCAAAAAAGTTATTTAAATTACACAAAGTAAAACACACTTCCTAACTTATGTATGTAGTGCTACCAGGAACAAGAAACAGCCTGTCAGCAAAACACGTTCAATTTTAAAATAGCAACCCGGAATAGTGTACTTTTTAATCGAAAGATGCCGACAACATTTTCGACTTGTCGACAACAGTTCGCAGCCCAGCCCCTATACATGTGATTTGCATTTATTTGATCAATAGGAGTCTTTTTGTCGTATTTTTGTTCGTCTAACTAACTAACATAAGTTCTAAGAAATAAAAAACATACCCGCGATTGTTTTACTGAGCACCGAAACAGTCGTGTATCTGCGGCAACGCGTGCACGCGTGCACGCGTGCACCAATTTAACAGTTCCAATTTGTTTTGTAAATGTAAATAAGATTTAATTTTATCCGTACATAAAACACTCTTGGTACCTCGACACTTAAAACTTACATGTATAGTTTATAGCATTTGCCATTGTGTTCGGCCGCCCCGTCTCGGCAGGTTAATGCTGAAAACAAAAGTATATTAGAGAACTAAATAATACATTTGAAAACGCTGCTGCTGCTGTTGCTGTTGTCGCTGCTGTTGCTGCTGTTGCTACTGCTGCTGCTGTTGCTTCTGTTGCTGCTGTTGTTGGTGCTGTTGCTGCTGCTGCTTCTGTTGTTGCTGCTGCTGCTGCTGCTGCTGTTGCTGCAACTGCTGCTGCTGCATATGTTGTTGTTGTTGCTGCTGCTGCTGCTGCTGCTGCTGCTGCTGATGATGATGATGATGATTATTATTATTATTATTATGACGGGTGTGATGGTGGTGATAGTGTTGATGGTGGTAGAGACGGTAGTGGTGATGGTGGTGGTGATGGTGATGGTGATGGTAGTGGTGATGGTGATGACGATGATGGAGATGATGACTGAGATGACGACGGAGATGATGGTGATGGTAGTGGTGTTTGTGATGATAGTGGTGTTTGTGATGATAGTGGTGTTTGTGATGATAGTGGTATTGGTGATGTCTACGACAACGATGACGTTCTTGATGATAATGACGACTATGTCACTGCTGTCAAGGTGACACGTCTGTGGTGTTCACACGAAGTTCCTGATATACATCCTTATAATAAAAGTCATGATCTACATATCGCGATACATCTTATTGTTTCATGATCACCTGTCCAACATATTACGCAGTATAAAGAGAATAACTTCTTCTGCAGCAGTGTCAACATAAAAACGTAAATTGCTTGGACTATCGACAAAACAATTCATTCTTCGTACACATACCACATGAATCATGTTGATTGTGTTGACAATCTTTGTTCTTGTTATTTCTCTCAGGAGACTATTATCTTAAAAAATCCCCGCATGAAGTGGCAAAAAGAACGCACACATTCCACTAAGGTGACGACCACCGATTGAGGCATGAATCCATTTTAGCAGGTATCTTAAGCATTGATTGATTGTTTGTTTATTTAGTATCAACAACGTTAAAAAAGTGTGTCCCATGGGTACAACACGTGTTAATTTACAAATACACACAACACAATTACATGAATACAATACACAACAATACAACGTTTCACCTGCACCAATCATCATATGTAATGCACCGTAAAGGTGAACTGATAATATCCAATAATAATGATGCAGAAATGTTCCAATCAAGTAGATTCCTACAAGTGTCTATCGAACTTCATTGCCGAATCAAAGTTTATTGTACGTAGGGCTTTCCTAAATTGTGTTTTGGATGTTAAGTTAACTGTGGTGGTATTTATAGCAGTGTTTTTGCACGAAATGAGATTATTTCATGATGATTTTCAGTACCAGCTTTCGGATTGACTATCATGATTTGGAACATCGATATTGTTGCATGTCGTGATCTTTCTCGTTTGATTAAACGACTCGGTCTTATCAAATAGTTTTGAAGTCAATCAAACGGTCCGGCGTGTCGTACATGCGAATGGCAAACACGCCACGCAATTGGCTTCATCTTTATTCCGCATTCCGCAAAAAAACAAACACGAAAAGGTGCTGGTACAAGTACAAGCCGTTAAAGAACCGTAAGCGATAAGCAAATACCAATCCATTTTCAAGGACCTACGCCAGTGTGCTGCAAGTGTATACCCTCTATAGGTGCGTTGATTTTATATATTTGATGCGGGCACATCAGATGTTGTGTTGATGTTAAATAAGCGTTGTAGTTAGCTTAGTATTAGTTTAGGAGATCGCATTTATGTATAGCTGCATAATGTTTGCTATAGGTAATTATGTGACATGTGGTCACATAATAATAAAATGCTTGGCGATCTTTGTTTTCACCCACAACCCTGTGTTCATGTTATTATTGTATTACTATATATGTTTGATATGTGCTGGAAACATACTTAGTCTTGGTTTCCCCTATTCACCAGTATGATTAATTAATTGATGTTGGAATTAATTAAATTGGGATTCCACTTGTGTTGGTTGCCACAATGTTTCAACCGAAATGTATGATAATGACTGGTGTGTACGCTACTATCATTGTGTACTCAATGCAACAAGCATGTATGGCACACCGTCATACACACAGGGGCACACCGTCATACAAACACGGGTACACCGTCACACACACACGGGTACACCGTCATACACACAGGGGCACACCGTCATACACACACGGGTACACCTTCACACACACACGGGTACACCGTCATACACACAGGGGCACACCTTCATACACTCACGGGTACACCTCATACACACACGGGTACACCGTCACACACACACGGGTACACCGTCATACACACAGGGGCACACCGTCATACACACACGGGTACACCGTCACACACACACGGGTACACCGTCATACACACAGGGGCACACCTTCATACACTCACGGGTACACCTCATACACACAAGGGTACACCATCATACACACAGGGGCACACCGTCGTGCACACACGGGTAGATTGTCGTACACACAGTGGCACACCGTCATACACACACGAGTACACCGTCATGCACACAGGGGCACACCGTCATGCATACACGGGTACACCGTCAGACACACAGGGGCACACCGTCATGCACACACGGGTACATCATCGTACACACAGGGACACACCGTCATACACACACGGGTACACCGTCATACACACAGGGGCACACCGTCATGCACACACTGGTACACCGTCATACACACAGGGGCGCACCGTCATGTACACACGGGTACATCGTCGTACACACAGGGGCACACCATCATACACATTATTGTACACCGTCATACACACAGGGGTACACCGTCATACACACACGAGTACACCGTCATACATACACGGGTACACCGCCATACACACACGGGTACACCGTCATACATACACGGGTACACCGACATATACATAGGGGTACACCTTCATACACACACGGGTACAGCGTCATACACACAGGGGCACACCGTCATACATACACGGGTACACGCTGGTACACGCTGGAACATGCACATTATGTTCATTATATTACACACCAGTTGAACAATGGGCTAGTTTTACATCATAAACTAACATTATAATGATAAGACCCCTGAAGGTAATAGGTAACACTCCGTCGCCCGCGTTGAACTGCTCACGTCGTAGCTTAATGAAGCACGCAGAACTGCGATAGGGCAACAAACACACATTCTACGAGTCGATCTTTTCGGCTTGTCTGTCTATCTGTCTGTCTCTCTGCCTGCCTGCCTGCCTGCCTGCCTGCCTGCTGCCTGCCAGCCTGCCAGCCTGCCAGCCTGCCTGCCTGCCTGCCTGCCTGCCTGCCTGCCTGCCTGCCTGCCTGCCTGCCTGCCTGTCTGCCTGTCTGCCTGTCTGCCTGTCTGCCTGTCTGCCTGTCTGCCTGTCTGCCTGTCTGCCTGTCTGCCTGTCTGCCTGTCTGCCTGTCTGCCTGTCTGCCTGCATGTCTGACTGCCTGCCTGCCTGCCTGCCTGTCTGCCTGCCTGCCTGCCTGCCTGCCTGCCTGCCTGCCTGCCTGCCTGCCTGCCTGCCTGCCTGCCTGCCTGCCTGCCTGTCTGACTGTCTGTCTGTCTGTATGTATGTATGTATGTATGTCTGTCTGTCTGTCTGTCTGTCTGTCTGTCTGTCTGTATGTATGTATTTATGGATGTATGTATGTATGTATGTCTGCAGGCCTGTTTGTCAAGTCGTCTGTGTGAATGTATGTATGTATGCCTGCCTGTCTGTCTGACTATATCTTTGTCTGCCTGCCTGCCTGCCTGCCTGCCTGCCTGCCTGCCTGCCCGCCCTACCTACTTCCAGTATGCATGCCTGTTTGCTTGTGTGTCTGTCTGTCTGTCTGTCTGTCTGTCTGTCTGCATGTTTGGTTGGCTGTCTGATTTAGCTGTCTGTTAGTATGCCTGCCTACAGCCTATCTACATACCTGCCTGTCTGACCAAATGCCTGCTTTCCTGACCGACTGCCTGCCTGCCATTGATCCTAGCCTCGACCCTTATCATGGTTCTTGGCACCCAACGAACCACGGATTCATTCGCCCACCCAGTTAAGTAAATGGTCAGTAAAATAAGGGAGACGTTTATTAACTATCACAGCTGATTATTTCCTACGGGCAATGATCGCATGTCTATATGTAACCTTATATTTATGGCCAAACTAAACATGATTGATTGCTAGTGAGCTTCTAGAAATGTCACAATTCACCTTGCTTGGAAGCCTTCGTATGATAACATGCCTAATGTTACATCCTTTAAATTATACATATCATATTCAGCTGTTTTGCGCCTGCTTATGAGATATGTCAAGTGCACCCATGCAAACTTTGTCCAACATAATACATGTCAACATTCTGAACCAAACGGCTCTGATGTGAGACAACGGCGCACTGATGTCAATCTACCTACACGAAGACCCCGGGCTAGGTCATTTATTACGCAAATGTCTGATAAAATTCTACGATCTGACGCGGAATTCTACGGACGTCTTTGATCGAGCTAACACAACAAACAAACGTCTGTCATGCGAATGTGCTTGATCACCGCCGGTTCAATCTCTGATCACTCTGGCTTTGCCTGAGCAGATACTATTGAAGACTGTAACAGTTGCAAGTCTTGTATTCATGGCCGTCGCCATTGTTGTTTTGGCACGGTTCACGTCTAACTAATTCATGACATGTTCATTTGGCAGATTGCACGCGACGCGCACGCATAGTTGCAGTCTTTCGTGGGGAGGAATGCGATGGTCGTGTGTTATCTATTCACACAGATCGGTATTTATGTATAACCACATATTCATGCATACAGTTTGGAGAATTGGACCAACTTGGTTTACGCACAATTGCGTAGGATTTCAATAACAATAAATTATTCCTCACAGTTGAGTCCGATAGTCAAAGAGCTATCATACAGCGACCATGTCAGTGATGTTTACCCTTGGGTTATCTCGTGCTTTCGACAATCATGCATGCATATCCTTCGGCTATGCGATTGCTCCCGTGGGCTTGTAATGGCCTCATATGCCGCGGTTCATTAAACGAGAACAAGACGTGGTGTATGATATTACTTGTTTGATTAGATCTAAACACTGCCCGACTTAGGAACATAGTGATCTTATGGTGTATAGGAGGAAGCTTTGTCACCCGCCTGGGAGAGAATCCCATTTGCGGTCTTACAGCCTAAGTGAAAACCCATATACAGTTCTACAAGCCTGGGAGAGAACCACAGAAAGCAAAGACGTGTTCTGTTTGATATCTCCGATAAAGACAGCCTATATGTATGGGGGTCAGCTTTCTTAGGTTCATCCATTCGTGTCGTCATATAATGTGGTTGCTTGTATAACGCGCACTTTATTCGATTCTGCGGAGTTCAAACAGCGAAAAAAATTCGTTCAGAACATAGGTGTTTTATTTCCACCTCCTTTGTGAGTTCCAACCAATCACCAGGCTTAAAAAGCGAAAAAGACGTACAGTTTACAGATGGGTATTCATTGGAATATACAATTTCTTCGGCATAAATAATCTACTCAACCAAATACTGCACCCACTGCCAAATCGAGGAATCATTTGTCGCAGTATAGTTGCCAGTGGCGTCCATTTAAATGACAGGTTATCTTGTATTGCTGTCTAAATTTGCTGCTTAGACGTAATAGCTTTCCAGCGAGCTGTATCGAGCTCATTCAGGAATGTAACGGTGACATGGCTGAAACTATGTCTATAGGTGAAACATCGTATGATCCATTTGGCATCACTCATAGAATAAACCTCGGATGCACTTCGATATGCGTGCATCCCTTTTCTCGTATATCTATAGATCTATTGCCATCTGCGTCGAGTAACTTTGGTAGGTTCTACATGTATTTTCGGCTGCAATAGCTTTGATGGAAAACTACTAAATTTTGCCTGCTTCAGAATAAGCACAAACTGCGTTGGCGAACTGCTCTGCATTACACGAGATCCTAGAGATCAGTAAACACTTTGAATAAGTAGCGACTATTGCAATAAAACAACATTTACACGGCAAGCTCCAGTCGATCCACCAAACTCAATCAAGAATTTCACATATTTGGATATCACATATAGGTATATCACACAACACAATTGAAAGTAAAATCCGTATTACAAACATTCTGTTGCAAGAGTCTTTTTGTGACTCTGAAACTTAGTTTGGTCATACCATTGCATCAGAGTCTAGAGGACATGCAAATATTACAAGATCAGTGTACTCCTATCACTACTGTACTAAGCTGAAACGTATTATTACCAGGCGTCGCTACACAAGGACATTTTCCAACATCTAATATAAACCCTGCGAATGTTGGGGAAAGATCACGTATCAAATGTATGTAGAAAGGTTGAGACGTGTTAAAAATACCAAGTTTAGACGTCATCGTAACTAGGTTCTAACTTCGTAGCATTACTTGTGTGATATGTTTGAGATGGCAATGTCCTATGGGGAGTTATCTACCAACGCCATCGTTGTAACAGCGACAATGTTACAATTGTGTACTTCCGAGACTAAAATACACCGCTCAAGACCGGCGTCAATGAACACAATCCAAACGCTAGTCACGAACCACGTTGAATGAACAATCGCTGACAAACATGAATATGAACAAATGTTGACACGATCTTTCATATAATCACAGACAGGATGTAATGTTCGGTGACGTTTGTAACAAAAGCTTCACCGCCCACTCGGGACTAATATCACAGAACAATACAACATAGAGAAGGCAGCCCTTGTGCCCCAGTCAACTAAAGCGGATTGCAAGACAGAGAAAAACTATCTAAGTTCAGACAGAATGGTTTAGCCGGTCTAACTTTAGACTAGTATATTACGTACATTTGTTCACAACGATACGCGTCGTTTCAACAAGATGTGTTTCAAGCTAATGTAATTTTGATTAAATTAATAATTTATTCGGTTTACCTCTCGTTCGTTTACAAACATATGCGATCACTACTTAAGAAATGATCTACTCCTGAAGGCCACCTTCGTAACACGTTAATCACAATATCATATACGTCACTACCGTCGATATTTCGCAATGTATTATAATGAAACAGGAACAAAACTCCGTGAACGTGGTTATGTGTCGTTGTACCCGGAACAAAGCTAAGCTCATTTTGTGTGACTCCACAACTAACAATGTGGTTAGACCAAGAAACATCGTACTAGACTCAATATTGCAGCGAAAACATTGGGCTTAACACCGCGTTGTTGTTGATGATGCTGCAATATCACCATTGATTCCAGGTGTGTGAATTATTGATGCCGGCTATCGATGGGTACGACATGTTGAAATTCACAATGAACCGAATGAAGCGAGTGATCGAAATGTACAACCTACCTTCACAGCTCGCAATGAAGCCCATTAGAAACAACAGCATATATCCCTGCTTCTCCGCCATCATTATCCGCGATTGATATGGATTAACGAAATGTAATGGACGCAAACGCCAGAGAAAACCAATCCTCTCTACTCGACCCTCGCAACTGACGACAGTACTACGGCTTCGGCATATAAAAACACCGATCTCGCTCACTGAAGCGCGACGGCCATGATTCAGTCACGCCTGGCTGAATTACCGGACTGGACAGCCGTCCATGACAACCTGCCGGACGTGGTATTTCCGAGGCAAGGCCTATTTGGTGAACTAACGAGTCATTCTCCCCGCAGGGCTTGACCGAGAAAGTTGGAGGGAAGGTCGCGTAATCGGATCTAGCCAATATCGACTGAAACACACATGCCACTGATTTAGATTTGTGACAGACCTGCAGATATCCAGCGGAAACTAAAACTAATTATGCATCTAAAATAGCACTGATTGCTTTGTTGTACGTAGAAACAATCGCCTTTCTATGGCAACGCATTCTTTATCTTCCAAAATTATTTCAAGAGGTTCAGTTAGCTCGACTGATTCTTCGTGTTCTGGTGCAGAAGCTGAGAGCTGTGTTAAGTAACAATACGCGTTATTGCATGTAACACGTATTCTTTGAGTTCAAGATGAGTTATGAAATAGTTTTCGACTGGAATCGGGGATTCGTTGCCCTGGACCCACGAGTGTTCTTTAAACTGTGAACAAATGACTCATTGCTACAAGGAATGCGCCAGAGGCGCTGAAGTTCGTATCCGGTAGCCTATGTTCAATATGCGATCACTCGTGTCGGGGACGTCCCCACACTTACGAAACGACATTGACTAAAATCTTATTCGGCAAATATTAACGACCTCTACCGAACTATTCACGATCAAGGGCTTGTGGGGAAACATAGGAAAGCTGCCCAGTAGTTGTTGAAATTGCATTTAGGTTATATATTGGTTGACATACCTTTCGTATGTACCTTGCGTTAAGCACAGTAAATAGCTAATCGTATTTGAGTAACGAAACTGCCTGTCGGGTTGGTTTGCTGTTGACGTTGCTCAAACGTTCACTATTGATTTTGGTGTTCCTTTGTGTTACCATTGTTGTTCGTGATTGCTTCATTTGTGAAACGATAATTATGTACATGACTGGGTGGTCCCTCCGTTCTATGCTGAGTCTAGACTTACGCTGGCCGACTCTTGTTATCTGAACAGCGAGGTCCAGGCTTCCATTGCTCCCGTTCGAAGAATGTGTGTCTGACTCCTGTTGCTCGCTGCAGATGTTATTTCTCAGGGAGGCCTTTGGATATTCTATTGTATATTTTGGGACCATCGTCTGCGATACACACATCGCACGTTTACACTACTGGGTTACTAAATTATAACCTTTGACAGTTTTGAATGTTTGGATAATGTCTGCTCACTATCTTGAAGTATCTTCTGATCATTGTAATTCGGAAATCAAACTCTTTCAGTCTTCTGCTCAGTGGCGCGGCAAGAAATTCATATTGGGGGGAGTTACTGTTGACACGATATTTCATATAATCATAGACCGGCTGTAATTTTCGGTGACGTTTGCAACAAAAGCTTCACCGCCCACTCGGGACTAATATCACGGAACACCACAACAAAGAGAAGGCAGCTCTTGTGCCCCTGTCAATTAAAGCGCATTGCAAGCAGAGAAAAACTAGCTAAATTCAGACAGAATGGTTTAGCTGGTTTAACTTTAGTATATCACGTACAGTTGTTCGCAACGATACGCGTCGTTACAACAATATGTGTTTCAAGCTAATGTAATTTTCATTAAATGAATAATTTACCCGGTTTACCTCTCCTTCGTTTACAAATATACGTGATCAAAACTTAAGATATTATCTTCTCCTGAACGCCACCTTATCACAACATCATATACGTCACTACCGCCGATATTTCGCAATGTATTATAATGAAACAGGAACAAAACTCCGTGAACGTGGTTATGTGTCGTTGTACCCGGAACAAAGCTAGGCCCATTTTGTGTGACTCAACAACTAACAATGTGGTTAGAACAAGACATTCATATTGGGGGGCTACCGGAGCTTCAGCACCACTGAAAATATATATATTTTTATTTTCGTCGCCGCGCTGCCTATTACTGGGGGGGGGGGGGCAGAAAACCATGTCTGCCCTCCAGTTGCAATTGCACACACCTTTCACAGTCAACAAAAAAAATACATCAATCGTCTCATAAAATTTAGATTTCCACCCGCCATTGACTCTCGCCACAAAAACAAACATTCACGCTCACACTTAATAGGGGGGGTTGGCAGAACCATTTGTCTGCCCCCCGGATAAACTCAAGAGGAGCAGCTGCCCCCTGTCCCCTGTCCCCTGTCCCCTGTCCCCTGTCCCCTGTCCCTTGTCCCCTGTTCCCGCGCCTATACTCCTGCTGTTTGGCATAGTTATACGTATGACCCAATTAGACCGACCTAGCGAGTGTTTTCAAAGTGAATAAAACACTATTTCAGCATATTTCATGAAGTGTAAAGTGTCATGCCATACGAACCATGAAATTATCTGAGGTAATGTATATCCCACACCGGGTAACACAACTAGATAAAACATAAGTCTATACAATCGAGTTGCGAGTCCGACATATGGAATTATGTAAGTTCCAGTCTGCGGGTTAGCTATCATGATTTGGAACATCGATATTGTAGCATGTCGTGATCTTTCTCTTTTGATTAAACAACCCAGTTTTATCAAATAGATTTGAAGTCAATCAAACGGCCCGGCACACGCGCAACTGGCTATATCGCCACACAGTTTGCATTTCATTTCGCGTAAAACATGAAAAACTGCTGGTACAAATACAGGTTAATGAACCGTAAGAGTTTAGCTTATACCTTCCAATACAAGTGTGTGCTGTCAATAGCTGCGTTGATTTTATATCATAGGCATCGGTACCGGGGGCTTGGGAGAGGGTTGTGCGCCATGCACTATTTTGGTGGGGTTGGAGATAAGATTATACCCAATATTTAGGAAAGGGCGCAATTTTTTGTGCAAATTGATGTTTTGGAGAGCTGTGTGGCTGGGGATAGGATTATCTCCCCGAATATTTAGGGAAGGAATGCTAAATTTTGGATGCAATTCGAAGTTTTTTGAGGGCGTGTATATGTTTTTTTCTGGCGAGCCTCAATAGGCGTGCAATTGGAGGTATTTAAGGCGGATGGAACAGGATATATTTGATCAGTTTCAAAGGGGGTGCAGATGAAGGTTTTTGGTGAGCTAAACACTTGTTAACGTGATCGCGAACATTTTGAACAGCACATTCCCCCTCCGTCTTCCGAGGTCGGAGCGGAGCAGTGCTACGGCTCAGGCCAACTAATTTTTATTTTGTTACGGCGCCAGTATGCGGGCATATAAAATGCTTCGTTGGTTTTATATATGTTATAGCACGAGCAATGACGATGAGGTGGTTACTAGATAAATCCAAACATTACTGGGTAGTAGCCTGTTAAATCGAAATCACAGGTGATACTGTTACGTGACGATAATACGAACACAATCCGAGACATTCTACTAGTGGATGTGTTCGGCTTGTCTGCCTGCCTGCCTGCCTGCCTGCCTGCCTGCCTGCCTGCCTGCCTGCCTGCCTGCCTGCCTGCCTGCCTGCCTGCCTGCCTGCCTGCCTGCCTGCCTGCCTGCCTGCCTGCCTGCCTGCCTGCCTCTCTGTTTGTTGCCTGCCTATATGCCTGCCTGCCTGCCTGCCTGCCTGCCTGCCTGCCTGCCTGCCTGCCTGCCTGCCTGCCTGCCTGCCTGCCTGCCTGTCTGCCTCTCTGTTTGTTGCCTGCCTATATGCCTGCCTGCCTTCCCGCCTGCATGCCCGCTTGCTTGTCTGTCTGCGTGTTTGTTTGGCTGTCTGTTTGGGTGTCTGTTAGTATGCCTGCCTGCAGCCTATCTGCCTACCTGTCTGCCTGACTGACTGCCTGCTTTTCTGACCGACTGCCGGCCGACCACTGATCCTGGCCCTGACCGTTGGCATGACTCTTGGCACCCAACGAACCGCGGATTCGTTCGCCCACCCAGGTAAGTAAATGGTCATTAAAAAGGGAGACGTTTATCAGCTATCACAGCTGATTATTTCCTACGAGCAATGATCGTATGTCTTTATGGCCAAACTAAACATGATTGATTGCTAGTGAGCTTCTAGAAATGTCACAATTCACCTTGCTTGGAAACCTTCGTATGACAACATGCCTAGCGTTATATCCTTTAAATTATACATATCTTATTCAGCTGTCTCGGCGTGCTTATGAGATTTGTCAAAATTAATACTGCAGCCATGCAAACTTTGTCCAACGTAATCACTGTTAACATTCTAAACCAAACGGCTGTTATGTGAGACAACGGCGCACTAATGTCAATCTACCTACACGAAGACCTCCTTTATCTGGCAAATGTCTATCTCTGATAAAATTCTGTTGAATACGCGCACGCGGAAATCTACGGCCATCTTTAATCGAGCTAACACAAAAGACACACGTCTGTCCTGCGAGTGTGCTTGATCACCGCCGGTTCAATTACTCTAGCTTTGCTTGAGCAGATAATATTGAAGACTGCAACAGTGCAGTTCTGGTATTCATGGCCGTCGATATAAGACGTCATTGTTGTTTTGGCACGGTTTACGTCTAACTAACTCTTGACATGTTCATTTGGCAGATTGCACGCGACGTGCACGCATAGTTGCGGTCTTGCGTGAGGAGGAATGCGATGATCGCGTGTTATCTATTCACACAGTTCGGCCGTATGTATAACCACATACTCATGCATACAGCTTGGAGAATTGGACCAACTTGGTTTGAGCACGATTGCGTACGATTTCAATAACAATAAATTATTCGAATCTCATTCCTCACAACTGAGTCCGATGGACAAACAGCAACCATGTCAGTGATGTTCACCCGTGGGTTATTTCGGTTTTTTCGTCAATTCCAACGTCACGATACCGCACGATGCTTGTATATCCTTCGGCTATTCGACTGCTCCCGTGTGCTTGTAATGGCCTCATATGCCGCGGTTCATTATACGACAACAAGACGTGGTGTATGATATCACTTGCTTGATTAGATCTAAACACTACCCGACTTAGGAACATAGTGGGTCTTACGGCGTATAGGAAGAAGCGCTGTCACCGTTTGGGAGAGAATTCCGTCCACCATCGTGGGTGTCTACGTACGAACGAGTTCACGAAATACGAAGGCCAAACCAACTGCCTCTGTCCGTGTAAAGCGCACGAACCGACATACGCGTCTGACTAACCGACCGATTTCGCCGGGTTAAAAACCAGCGATGTTGGTCACTGAACCGTTTCGACCACGGCTAGAATGTGATTTCCTGCAACGTAACGTCGTCTTTTCATTCCAATACGACAATCTTTGGACATATTGTTAACCTTCCGGATTGACGGTAGACGGAAAAGAGCGTATGATTTTGAGACTGAGGGTGCCATTGGATGTTTTGTGTGAGTCTCAGGGCAATTGGAAGTTTTGGTGAGCCATGGCGGGGTTGCAGTTGAAAGGGTTGTGTGACCCTCAGAACCCCAATATCCACCATGTTCCATTAGAGAACATATGGTGGACGACTGCACTTGTGCGAGGCAAATGTCTAAGTTTGCTCTATTTGCGAGTTGGCGGCCTATTTGCATGTTTCGTTGCTGGGAAATATTCCCTGTGAACGAAAACAATATCTAGTTGTTCTGGTGGTCAAATGAAGGAAAACATCTTCCAAAAACTAAATGACACGACTTAACAAAAATGCTGCAACTGCATGACGGTAACAATACAAAAACAATCAGGCGTGTGAAATTTCCAGACTCACTTTTAGCAATTTAAGTAGCTGCTAGTTTGCAGCTATCTTCTATAAAAACAAATCTTCAATGCATTTCTCGAACAAACGAGCGACTCTCCCCTGAAGACAAGGGCGTGGGAAATTGGTAAGACGTAGCCAATTAGTCACAGACAATGTCTAGCGCCGGAGACAAGACCTATAAAACAATCACCCTGCTGAAAAAGACAACGTGACTATGAGACGTCGGACAGAGAAACAGAACGTGGCTACGTTTCTCCTTTCCACCCCAAGTGACGGTAACCTAAATGTTGAACGACAGGGAAAGACGAGTACATTAACTGAGTTCATGCGGTCATGCAGCCGTATTTTGTTACAGTAGTTTCCACAAGTATGAATGTGTTGTGAACTCAACCGTAGGAACACACACAATATCTCGGTCACATTAGTGAATGCTCATTTATATTTTTGTAAATAAATATCCATTGGTTGTTAATTGGAGGTTAATGTTCGCTGTTAAATGTGTGTAGCTGCCGTGTTGGTATTCACTGAGACAACCACCAAGTTCCTTTGTGAACAGAAGGATGATTATAGGTTTGCGTCGCCATTATTGTGGTAGAAAATGGTAGTGGCAGTGGTAGCAACAGTGACGTCACAAACAACACCAACGGGAGCAGCAGGAGCAGCAGTAGCAGCAGCAACGGTAGCAGCAGCAGCAGCAGTAGCAGCAGCAGCAGCAACGGTAGCAGTAGCAGCAGCAGCAGTAGCAGTAGCAACAGTGACGTCGCAAACAACACCAACAAGAGCAGCAGGAGCAGCAACAACGGTAGCAGTAGCAGCAGCAGCAGTAGCAACAGTGACGTCGCAAACAACACCAACAAGAGCAGCAGCAGCAGCAGTAGCAACAGTGCTGTCGCAAACAACACCAACAAGAGCAGCAGTAGCAGCAGCAACGGTAGCAGTAGTAGCAGCAGCAGTAGCAACAGTGACGTCGCAAACAACACCAACAAGAGCAGCAGGAGCAGCAGCAACGGTAGCAGCAGCAACAGTAGCAACAGTGCTGTCGCAAACAACACCAACAAGAGCAGCAGTAGCAGCAGTAGCAGCATCAACGGTAGCAGCAGCAGCAGTAGCAACAGTGACGTCGCAAACAACACCAACAAGAGCAGCAGGAGCAGCAGTAGCAGCAGCAACGGTAGCAGCAGCAGCAGTAGCAACAGTGACGTCGCAAACAACACCAACAGGAGCAGCAGGAGCAGCAGTAGCAGCAGCAACGGTAGCAGCAGTAGCAACAGTGACGTCGCAAACAACACCAACAAGAGCAGCAGGAGCAGCATTACCAGCAGCAACGGTAGCAGCAGCAGCAGTAGCAACAGTGACGTCGCAAACAACACCAACAGGAGCAGCAGGAGCAGCAGCAACGGTAGCAGCAGCAACAGTAGCAACAGTGCTGTCGCAAACAACACTAACAGGAGCAGCAGGAGCAGCAGTAGCAACAGCAACGGTAGCAGCAGCAGCAGCAGTAGCAACAGTGACGTCGCAAACAACACCAACAGGAGCAGCAGGAGCAGCAGGAGCAGCAGGAGCAGCAGTAGCAACAACAACGGTAGCAGCAGCAGCAGTAGCAACAGTGACGTCGCAAACAACACTAACAGGAGCAGCAATAGCAGCAGCAACGGTAGCAGCAGCAACAGTAGCAACAGTGACGTCGCAAACTACACTAACAGGAGCAGCAGTAGCAGCAGCAACGGTAGCAGCAGCAACAGTAGCAACAGTGCTATCGCAAACAACACTAACAGGAGCAGCAGGAGCAGCAGTAGCAACAGCAACGGTAGCAGCAGCAGCAGCAGTAGCAACAGTGAAGTCGCAAACAACACCAACAAGAGCAGCAGGAGCAGCAGTAGCAGCAGCAACGGTAGCAGCAGCAACAGTAGCAACAGTGACGTCGCAAACAACACTAACAGGAGCAGCAATAGCAGCAGCAACGGTAGCAGCAGCAACAGTAGCAACAGTGACGTCGCAAACTACACTAACAGGAGCAGCAGTAGCAGCAGCAACGGTAGCAGCAGCAACAGTAGCAACAGTGCTATCGCAAACAACACTAACAGGAGCAGCAGGAGCAGCAGTAGCAACAGCAACGGTAGCAGCAGCAGCAGCAGTAGCAACAGTGAAGTCGCAAACAACACCAACAAGAGCAGCAGGAGCAGCAGTAGCAGCAGCAACGGTAGCAGCAGCAACAGTAGCAACAGTGACGTCGCAAACCACACCAACAGGAGCAGCAGGAGCAGCAGTAGCAGCAGCAACAGTAGCAACAGTGCTGTCGCAAACAACACCAACAGGAGCAGCAAGAGAAGCAGTAGCAACAGCAACGGTAGCACCAGCAACAGTAGCAACAGTGACGTCGCAAACAACACCAATAAGAGCAGCAGGAGCAGCAGGAGCAGCAGCAACGGTAGCAGCAGCAGCAGTAGCAACAGTGACGTCGCAAACAACACCAACAGGAGCAGCAGGAGCAGCAGCAACGGTAGCAGCAGCAACAGTAGCAACAGTGCTGTCGCAAACAACACTAACAGGAGCAGCAGGAGCAACAGTGACGTCGCAAACAACACCAACAGGAGCAGCAGGAGCAGCAGTAGCAACAGCAACGGTAGCAGCAGCAGCAGTAGCAACAGTGACGTCGCAAACAACACTAACAGGAGCAGCAGTAGCAGCAGCAACGGTAGCAGCAGCAACAGTAGCAACAGTGACGTCGCAAACAACACTAACAGGAGCAGCAGTAGCAGCAGCAACGGTAGTAGCAGCAGCAGTAGCAACAGTGACGCAAACAACACTAACAGGAGCAGCAGTAGCAGCAACAACGGTAGCAGCAGTCGCAGTCACATTATCATAAACTGCGTCCGCCGCCACCTGTAACCCCAGCAACAGAAACTGCAGCAGCAGTTCATTACAGCAACAACGGCACTCATTCATTAAAAGTAACAACCGTCACCAGTTCTAGTTCTTTATGCACAGAAACAGACAACAAACAACAGTCCCTATTGTTAGGAGCGATGTGACGCTGACTAACGAACAACGTCAACTTGCACCATAGTTCCTATTCATACACCGACGTGATCAAATGTTTCTATGTATAGAAAACCAAAGCAGTTAAATAACCAATCATAGTCACTCGCGCAGCGCCCTCTGTTATTCATGTGTGAACGTAATGATATTGTATACGCTACCAGTTCAAATTCAAAATGGCGGTTTTTTTCTTCAAAATAGGATAATGACGCATGTTTCTGACCAGCAACTGGCTGAGTGCTTTCAGTCGGCGTATCGAAAAAAACATTCGACCGAATCCGCGCTACTGTACGTCAGAAGTGCCGTCAAAACAGTCATGGACAATAAACAAAGAACCATCTTGGTTCTTATTGATTTTAGTGCCGCCTTCGATACTATCAACCATGACATCTTGATTAAGTGTCTACGTTTGCGCTATAGCTTTGTTGGAAAAGCACTGGACTGGATGACATCGTACCTGCAAGACCGGACGCAGCGAATAGTAATCGGTGACCAATCGTCGAGTACTATTACTCTAACGACAGGTGTCCCGCAAGGCTCCGTCCTTGGACCACTGCTCTTTTCATTATATGTCCAACCTATCGGTGACATTATTCGAGCCCATGGCTATTTTTTCCACCACTATGCTGACGACTTACATATCTACTCACATTTCGACCTGAATCGTTCCGCTTTAACGGCTGCGGTTCAGCAAATGGAGGTCTATTTGGATGAAATAAAGAACTGGATGGCATGGAATTCTATGTACATGAACGACGGCAAGACACAGTATCTTCCGATTGTACCCAAGTATGGGGATGCAATCGTTGATGGCACTGTAATTCGCGTTGGTGGTTTTACAATTACAGCTTCACGATGTTTCAAAGTTTCGGTGTCTTCATTGACAGGCACCTAGATATGAAAAAGCAAGTGTCGCAAACTGTCAGCGCATGCTCATTCTACCTCCGCCACATAAATCAGATTAGCCGTTTTTTACCCAAACCGACAAAGGAACGCGTAGTCAATGCCATCATCACATCGCGGATTGACTACTGCAACGCACTCTTGTACGGCACGTCTGCAGTTAACAACGCGCGTTTGCAACGAATACACAACTCGGTTGCCAAACTGACCCTGCGTCGTCCACGTAGTGACAGCGCCACGCCCCTGTTACGCGAACTTCATTGGCTGCCTGTTGCGGGCAGAGTGGATTACAAGTTACTGGTACTCACGTACAAAGCCATGCACAATGACGCGCCCGTGTACCTGTGTGAACTCATGCACCCATCTCAACCGGCAAGAGCACTGCGCTCTGCGAGCAGTAACATGTTGAAGTGAAGCGCACTCGTATATAGGCTGGGGACGGCTCGTTCGATGTAGCTGCTGCGTCCCTATGGAACACTTTACCGAGTGTTGTTAAAACCTGCGACACTCTCGCCAGCTTCAAATGTCGTCTGAAGACACATTTCTTTTGTGTTACATATTAGTGTCACTCTAGATGAACGTTGCCCTCTACTAAAACCAATTTTAATTAGTTATCGTATTCGTATAATGATTATAAATTATTCTTCACATAAACTATTTTATATCAAATGTTTTACTAAATTATTTATTATTATTATTAATCATACATATGTAATATATATATATATATATATTGATTTAGTAATATCATTTTTATATAGTTATTGTGCTAGATTGATTATTATTAATATTATTTAATTTTGATGAATAACTGCTATTTATTTACTTCTTTATTTAGAAATTCTACATTATTCAATATGTATGTATTTATTTATTTTATTCTTTATCACTAATAATTATTTTAAATTAATATACATATACATATTTATTGCAATTCTACCATTTTTATGTATTTTAATATGTTGTGAAGCGCCTCGAAAAATACTGGATGTGGCGCTATACCAAATAAAATATATTATTTTATTATTATTTAAAAGCCATAAGTGTAAGAAAATGGCATTTACTTCTTGCTTTGCTGTATCGCCAGTTATGCCTACATTTAAATTAGCCGTACATGTGTTGTCCTTTAAGACGGTGTGCTACATTACAATGGGTATTCATAGGAATGAACAATTTCTTTGGCACACCTTATCTATTCAACCAAATATTGCACCCACAGCCAAATCGAGGAATCACTTGTCGCAGTATAGTTGCCCGTGACGTCCATTCTGATCACAGGTTATCTTGTATTGCTGTTTAAATTTGTTTATGCGTAATAGCTTCCCAGCAATCTGTATCGAGCTCATTCCGGAATGTAACGATGACATGGCTGAAACTATGTATATAGGTGAAAAATCGTGTTATCCATTTGATATCACTCATAGAATAAACCACGGATGCACGTCGATATGCGTGCATTCCTTTACTCGTATATCTATAGATCTATCGTCACCGGCGTCGGGTCACTTTCGTAGTCCTTACATGTATTTTCACCTGCACTGGCTTTGATGGAAAATTACTCAATTTTGCCAGCTTCAGAATAAGCACAAAATCAAGAATTTTGCATTGGCGAACTGCTCTGCATTAAACGAAATCCTGGTGAAAAGTAAACACTTTGAATAAGCAGCGACTATTGCATTTATATTGATCTTGACGACAATTGCAATACAAAACCTTCACACAGAAAGCTCCAGTCGACCCACCAAATTCAATCAAGAACTTCACGTATTTGGATATCACACATAGGTATATCACACAACACAATTGAAAATAACATCCGTATTACAAACATTCTGTCGCAATAGTCTTTTTGTGACTCTGAAACTTAATTTGGTCATACCATAGCTTCAGAGTCTAGAGGACATGCAAATATTACAAGATCAGTGTACTCCTATCACTACTGTACTAAGCTGAAACGTATTATTACCAGGCGTCGCTACACAAGGACATTTTCCAACATCTAATATAAACCCTGCGAATGTTGGGGAAAGATCACGTATCAAATGTATGTAGAAATGTTGAGACGTGTTAAAATACCAAGTATAGACGTCATCGTAACTAGGTCCCAACTTCGTGGTACTACTAGTGTGATATGTTTGAGATGGCAATGTCCTATGGGGGGGGGTTATCTAAAGAGAAACGCCATCGTTGTAACAGCGACAATGTTACAATTGTGTACTTCCGAGACTAAGACACACCGCTGAAGAAGGACGTCAGTGGACACAATCCACACGCCAGTTCCAACCCACGCGTTTGTCCTAAAATGATGCTGATGATCAAAGTGTTGGTTTCTGTATCGAGGACTTATCGAGCTCTACCGATGAACTCCGCATAGATGATGGCGGTGGCACCACCACGTGCATTACCGTGGGTGATTGAATAAGTGAGGGCGTGTGTGTGTGTGTGCGTGTGTGTGTGTGTGTGTGTGTGTGTGTGTGTGTGTGTGTGTGTGTGTGTGTGTGTGTGTGTGTGTGTGTGTGTGTGTGTGTGTCGTGCGTGCATGCGTGCGTATGTGTGCGTATGTATGCGTTAGCGTGCGCATGGAATAAACATTCCTGATAAGTCATTAACTGAAATATGCCTAATAGTTCAGATTCGTTCATAACGCTCGTATCAAGTATATGCGTTCAACAAAATAAATACAAGTACAGGATACTGCGTTGTGTCCCTTCCTCAAGAACCGCTGCGTCCAATCGTGGATTAAAATAGCAAGATTCTCGATCCCGTTTTCAAATCGCAACCGGGGACTCGTGGTGGCTGAACACTCAGTGACTGGGACAAACGTAATGGCGGCATAACCAATAATGAAAATAAGGTGTTGCCGTGAACTGTCAATTCACAGGACACTGACACCGTCAGACTGGACCACTGCCACAACAACAATCCGCTTCAACTATTTAATCAAGCTAGCGTTTGTGTGTGCCTTTTTCAACTGGATATATGGTCGGAATCACAAGCTCAAATGGACAGACCATAATGCATCTAAATCATTTTGGAATTATGTACAAAAGCACATCACAGCGAAGATAGGATCCGCGGTTTTTTGCGCCTAATACAAGATTTTGATTTGCCTGTTTATATTCGTAAGTACTTCACCCAAGACAACTTTTCTAAGAGTTTATTTGCACAAATTTAAAGGTATATGTGTTAGATATTTAGCACATAGATATCTTACGGAAGAATTTGACATTTTTTTGTGAAAACAACAAAAACGATTGCACGCACGATTGGTTATGTATTCCATGCTGAGAGAGGTCTTAAAAATCATTTTTTTCTGATGCATTAATCACAACTGCAATTAAAACGAGGCGGCTAATCAGTCAAATATAGTTGTATGTACAATGCTGTCATATTGTTTACTTTGATTCATCCATAATTCGAACGTAAATGGATAGGGATTGCGCTTACCGATCACCCCTGCCGGTTACGTATTTACCTGTCCGATAGACACTTAACCGATCGCATACACACAAAAAGCGTAGTATGCACAGCGCGTTAGGGATAGGGAAGGGAATCGAGATCGGTATGCTTGCAGACACTCTCTATTAACACTGAGAATACACTTATCACCACTTCGGTATTGGATCCATCATGTTCTGGAAGATTATCAATACATTAAGAGGACCATGGACTATATAATATTTATTATTATGTTCAGTCAACACATCTACCAAAACACATTAATGCATTCGCATGACAACACCAGTAAATATGCAATATACCAATATTTATTGTACATGACATGCACATTCAAATAAGACATTGACCTTTCATAATCTCAAAACCAGAAATGCTGGTGTAACATTATCAAGCAATTTCTGCATATATATATATATATATATATATATATATATAAGGTATCACAAAATATATACAGAATATGAACACAACACATGATTAATTAATAAGTTCATATAACAAGATAGTTAAATGCAATGTGAAATTGTGTTGTACACATTAATGAACATTATCTGCCATCATTTCAAAGTCATTATTTCTCAGCCGTTATTGTGTTATGCGTAGTTATCGAGTGAATGAGCATGCTTAACAAAATATGTGCTTAATTGTTAGTACATACGAGGTATAGTGAAACAACATTCTCTGTTGCAATATTTGGTTAGTCCATTGCGATTGTCGATCAAATTTAGAATACTCCAAAGCAGTGTATACAAACTTAATATGTTACATTACACAAAAAATATATTCTGCCGAAACCAGAATGCGAAATGTATATCAACTGTCGGTATGCGTTCGTTTCTTCCACTGCATTCTACGTGTATTCCGTATTGCGTATGTACGCCGAATACACAGTGGGGGGTTGGGCCTCTACTGCTGGAGGCCGGTGGGGAAAAATGGCCGCCCCACCTTTGCTAATCTGATTGTCATTTGATAATTGTTTGTGTAGTACCTCGACAACAACAATAAGTTCTACTAGTACTAGAACGACTACTACTACTGCATGACTACTACTGCACCAACTGTACAGCATCTGTGCCGGAGATTCAAATACGTATTATAGTCAGTGATAACATTCCGCTAATACGAGCCCGCCACGTCCTGCTGCCACGCGAGAGGCTCGCCCGTGTCGTAGGCGTACGCCACGTATTCCGGGTTGTTATAATTATTCAATGTCTCAGATTTGCTCTGGTTGTCGACGTCAGGGGTGTTTATCGTTCTAAAAAGGAAATACATTCGTTGCCTGAAATACGCACAATAGATCACACACACGCACGCCCGAACGCACACAAGCAGGCATACACGCCCTCGTACTGGCTATCATAGAAAAAAATTTCAACATGTATTCAACACATACATACACACGCACTCGCACCGCACACGCACGCCCGCATGCACGCACTCACACACACCAAACACACACACATACAAAGACACACACACACGCACACGCACACGCACACGCACACACACGCACATGCACACGCAGTGTAATGCGATGGTTGTGTACCAACCCAGACGCCAAAGCAATAACATGCAAACATTCAATATTTCGCAAAAACGATACATCTTAGTTATAACCAAGTGGAGTCTTATCATCAAACATACAACAATAACTCACTCTAAGTCGTGGTCACCTTGAGATCGTCGCTAAAACAAAATAAATAAGGCGTAAGCTACAAAACGTATCTAGCACAACTCGATATTTTAGTGTTTTATAATTATATATATATTATACACACACACACACACACACACACACACACACACACACACACACACACACACACACACACACACACACACACACACACACACACACACACACACACACACACACACACACACACACACACACACACACACACACACACACACACACACACACACACACACACACACACACACACACACACACACACACACACACACACACACACACACACACACACACACACACACACACACACACACACACACACACACACACACACACACACACACACACACACACACACACACACACACACACACACACACACACACACACACACACACATATATACAGTGTAATAATAATATACATACATATGTATGTATATATTTATATGCTAGCACACTGAGTTTGTTGTCTAAAACATTTGTGCTACATAAAATCTATTTATCCATATATCGTCTATCATATAATATCTATATTATTAGTATTACTATTATTATTATAAGATCAGACTGAATGCATAAACCCAATTACGGATGTTTTTGTTTGCCTATTTTACTGATGTTTCCAGCTGTTCCAGCAACAGTCAGTCATATTCCGCTAAACACTGCCAAACATGGATTTTAAGGAAAGGTAGGTTTCAGATCATAACGAGTCAATGATGTAAATTCACTTGCAAACGGAACACTGTTTTTATCATGCTTGGTCCACGTGGAACATAGCCATGACAATAGCGAATCTCAACGCTTTAATTAATTGTGTTCACACAAAATTAATCCGGGCACGCGGATGTCACATCATCTGGAACAATGGTAGAAAGGACGCATGACGTTGCGAACGTCACAAACCAGTTTGTCATTAAGCGGATAACCGGCTAACCTTTTCTATGTGAACAAGACATTATATTCTGAACAAGAACAACAACCGTGCATCGTTCATCTTACTATTTGGTGAGAAGAAAGGACGGTGTGAAAATATATTTGACGGGATTGGGAGGGGCCTAGACAACGAGAGTACGAGACAGGGGGATTGGTGATGTGGGATGAAGGCGAAAGAGGACAACAACACATTTGTAGTTCATATTTTGGGAATAAAACCGATAGCGATATCATATTTTACTCTCCAAAGCAGCCTGCGGTAGAACTGTTCAAAGGCATGTTGTAAGACGCCTTGTTACACCGAGACAGTTTAACAAAATTGCCACCCACAGAATTAACTCTAGGTGGCAGGTGGACAAGGAGCCGAGAGTCCGACCTTTTTATCTATGTGTATCCCGCCCTTCTGAGGTATGTGTCGATTTTATTTTTAAACATATTCACGCTAATAGCACACCCACACAATCAGCAGATAATCTGTTCCATTCATTTACAGTCCTTTGTGAAAATGAGAACTTTGTTATATATAATCTACACTGCTCCTTTGCTAATGTAACTTCAAGTCCTCTAGTCCTTCTATCTTTCTTAACTGAGAAAAAATATTTCTATCAATATTTTCATAACCATTAATTAATTTAAACACTTCTATCTGATCTCCTCTCAATCTCCTGGACTCTATTGTTGTTAAGCCGCATTTTTAGGCGTATTTCATAAATAAGATCCCTCAGTTTTGGTATCATTTTAGTTGCTCTCCTCTGCACTCTTTCTAGCATATCTATGTCCTTCCTGCGATATGGCCTCCACGCTTAAATACAATATTCTAAATGAGGCCTAACTATTGTTTTGTACAGCGGTATTATTAGCTCTTTTTTCTTATATGTTATGTTTCGCCTAATTAATCCAAGAATTTGATTTCCCTTTGAAGCTGCAATTCCGCACTGCTCTGGAACCTTCATACCAGCGCTAATGGTTAACCCTACGTCCTTTTCTGTTACAGTAGTACTTAGTACAGTACCCCCCATTGTATATTCTACTTCTTCGTTCCCATGTCCTGTGTGGAGGCATTTGCATTTCCCAAAGTTGAACAGCATTTGCCACTTTTCAGACCATTTGATCAACTTGTCAAGATCATCTTGTAAATGTTGTCTATCTCCATCATTTTTAATCACACTTTTGTATCATCCGCAAATTTCAACACCTTGCTTGTTATTTCATCATCCAAATCGTTGATGGTTGATGTATTAAGAATAAATATAGCTCCCAGTACTGATCCCTGTGGTACCCCACTCAATACCGATTTCCAGTTTGAAGCCTCTCCATCAACTACTACACGTTGTCTTCTGTCAATCAGCCATTTTTCTATCCAGTTTATTATACTATTTCCTATGCCATGGGCCTTTAGTTTTAGCAGTAATCTATGATGTAGTACTTTGTCGAAAGCTTTTTGAAAATCTAAGTAGACGATATCTACTGGGGATCCCTCATCTACGCACTTAGTGATGTCTTCCAAAAAACATAACATATTTGTTAAGCATGACCTCGCTTTAAAAAACCATGTTGAGATGGGTTTATCAAATTATGTTTAACCAAAAAATCCACCAAGTGATCTTTAATTAGTCTTTCTAATAATTTGCAAATCACTGATGTTAAACTCACTGGACTATAGTTCTCTGACTTGTTTCTCGAACCTTTTTTAAATAACGGTATAATGTTTGCCTTTTTCCAATCTAAAGGAACCACTCCCTCTTCTAATGACAGATTGAAAACTGTTGCATGTGGTACGCTAACTTGTTCTACAATTTCCAATAGTAGTTTGGGCGGAATCCCATCCACTCCAGGTGTATTAAGTATCAAATGTTGCGAAATTAAGTGATCGACATATTCTTGGACAAGTAAAGTGAAAATATTTATCCGAGACAAGTTTTGATTTTTCCGTGTAGGCACAACAACGCCAATGTTTAACGTTGGTTACGGGAACCAATGCACACATATTTGCTTGAAACAATAATGCAATGTTGTGTCCTTTAGAAATATAATAATTGTTTTTGGTACAGGCCTAACAATTACATAAATGCCCAGATTCACACTTAGGAAGCGTCCCGACTGCATAGCGCAGACATTTTTCCGGTAAGTATGACAACGGTATACAGTAAAACCTGTCCATGGCGGACAATGATGGTGTGCGCAATATATCTGTTGTGATCAGGTTGCCGTTATGGAGAATTTTATGCGATTCCATCGTTCGCCATAGACATTTGTCGGACATTGTGAAGATCGCAAATATGAATGTGTGTTTACTGAACAAGGCGGAAGTAGTGTACTTACGGATTTGTCGTTGCAGTAAATCACGAGGCGAATAAAGACAAACAGGACGAAAAGAGATCCCAAGATGATTGCGATTATCACCCCTGAAATAACGTTGTCACTTTACTATCATTAAGGTAACGATGATGGTTGTGATGGCGATGGTGATGGTAATGATGTTGGTGGTAGTGGTGATGATGGTGATGATGAAAACGACGGCGAAGGCGATGACGTAATGCTGCAGTTGATGATCATACTAATGGTGAAATGTCGATGTGTGTGGTTTTAGCGTCGGAACAGCAGGTTTTGTTATCTTCTAATTTCTTAGTTAGGTTTTAATACCTAATAAGTACATACAATCAATGCCTGAATGACAAAGGGGTGCAACAAAACCACCAGTGAACTGTTGGCATAATGAATAACATACTTAAAACGTATAACTAATGTCGAGCAAATGACCAATATATTATATATAGCGAGGTTGTCTGAACCGTCGAAATTTTCAAATTGAAAATACTTCCGGATTCATCAAACGCAAGTTAGCATGAAGCATACGTTCATTATATTTATTAAAGTATTATGAACATTGTATTACAAATTGAGGAGCAGACAACCTGAGCCTACTTGGGACTTCAACAGTTCATTGTTTTTCTCGCATCTAAAAACAAATCCACGGAAGAGCAAATGTGAAAGTACGAAGAATCGCTCTACTTACAAGTTGTGAAAACTGTCTTAGTCGCCGTCGCCTCGGCAGCGTCAGGTGACGAAGAAGTCATGTCGATACCTTCCCTGGTCATGTCTTCTTCTGTAGTTAACTTGGTAATGGTTGTCGGTGACTGGGTAGTCGTTGTCTTCTTAGTTGTCGTTGGTTTATTCGTTGTTGTTGTCGTCGTAGTAGTAGTCGTTGTTGTTGGTTTGGTCGTCGATGTCGTCGCTTGTGTTGTTGTCGTTGTCAACTTGGTAGTGGATGTCGGAGGCTGGGTAGTCGTTGTCGTCGTTGTTGTCGTTGGTTTCTTCGTCGTTGTTGTCGTTGCAGTAGTAGTCGTCGTTGTTGGCTTGGTCGTCGATGTCGTCGCTTGTGTTGTTGTCGTAGTCGGCGCAGCTGCTATTGTAGTTGATGAGACCGTAGTCATTGCTGGAGTGACTGTGGTTTCTATTTCTGTCGTTGTCAACTTGGTAGTGGTTGTCGGAGGCTGGGTAGTCGTTGTCTTCTTAGTTGTCGTTGGTTTCTTGGTCGTTGTTGTCGTCGTCGTAGTAGTAGTAGTCGTTGTTGTTGGCTTTGTCGTCGATGTCGTCGCTTGTGTTGTTGTCGTAGTCGGCGCAGCTGTTGTTGTTGATGAGACCGTAGTCGTTGCTAGGGTGACTGTGGTTTGTATTTCTGCCGTTGCTTTCGTTGTACTCGGGGCCGTATTTGTCGTCACAGGCTCCGTCGACGTCGTAAGTTCGTCTACGTAATGAAAGATATTGCAAAGAAATATAACAATGAGTTTGTTTTCTTGCATACACACACGTACGAACGCACACACGCATGCACGCACGCACACTCACGTACGCACGAACGCATGCCACCACGAACGCACGCTCACGCGCACGCGCACGCACACGCACACGCGTACACACACAACCCCACACACGTATTTACATATATCTAGCTTAAGTAATGTTAGAAATATCGCCGTTTACTGTGGCAATATGCTACTACTGTTAGAACCTGCCTACGGGATGGGATTCAAATATATCTGGAAGTACTTCCACAGTCTTACTTTTTAGACAAATGAAGAAAGTGACTTATACTGTAGACAAATGAAAACGGTGACTTACGCTGTAGACAAATGAAGGCGACGACGTCGCTGCAAAGTTTGTCCTCCCATTCATACGACTGTCCCACGTCCTTGCCGACAACGGCGCACGCCTTCGACGCCGAGTCCGGTCTGTCGACGGCCCAGTTCGTGAAGATCATGTCTTCACCTGAACCCAACACACAAGAGAGATATACAATTACGCACTGCCCAGTTCATGAATATATTGTCTTCTCCCAAATGCAATACACATGACAAGTAAATAGTAAAATGGTCATGATCGGTGTCCAAATAAGTTTCTAATGGATCGTTTGTTTGTAAGCGGCGGGTCGGTACTAAATATTGATAATTAAATCTCTTGGCACAGCTAAGTAAATTTTGCTGGCTCGTTGGTCATTGTGATTACTGGCATATAAAACCGATGGCAACTTGACTATACTTTTCTCAACAGGATTTCTGGCACCACTATTCAATGTCATTTATGATTATTTATAAAATAAAATACACTGGCGCGCACACATCTCCTGCGCTCTACACCAGCTAAACAGCCTAATATATCCAGATTATCTGGCAACACTAGGCTATTTATCCTAATGTTGCCAGAATGCGCCATCCATTCATAGGAGCGGCTGTCATAACCGTCTGACACCTACTCCCAGTGTTGTAAACATGCCTAAGCCAAAACCAAGCGCGCGGCTGGAATCTGCTAGCTCAGACAGCTCCGTTGTCGCGGAAATCGACGTGAACCAGTTTAAACTGATTATTCAAGAACTACTAACTGGTGAAATCGTCCTGAACAAAATGAAAACGGTCCTATACCCGAAAAAACAAACTTAGTGACGGGATGGATTACTTAAAATCAAAAATCGATTAACTCACCAAAGCTTTACTAGCAAAAGATGAGCGAATTGAGGTCTTAGAAACCAAAGTTACATATCTAGAAATACAGCTAAATGGATACGAACAATACTCCCGCAGGTCAAATCTCCGTTTCCTGGGTATCGAGGAAACCGTGAGTGACGACAAAATTGAAGACACAGTTATCGACATTGTCAACAAGACGATGTACGTTTCCCCGCTGCTCCTGGTTGGCGAAATCGTCCGTTGCCATAGAATCGGAAAAAGCACTAATCAACTGACACGCAACGCCCCCGCCCTCGCCCCGTGATTGTCAAGTGTCACAATGAACGTCGGAGAGATGATGTGTTCCGCCAGCGAAGCAAGCTGAAGGCAAGTTCAGACGCAAATCAGATCTACATTAATGAAGACTTAACAGCCCGGCGCTATCGGCTCGCCCGCGAAGCACGGATGCAACGAAAACAAGGAACTATCCAGGACACTTGAACTTTCAACGGAAAAATACTCATAAAGGATCGATAAAACAAGATCATTGTTATCTCTACGAAGTCTGACATGTGCTACAGTTTACTATGTCTAAATCTAAAAATGATGATTTATCTTTACGTAAATTGCTACGTTATACATGATATCACTACCAGCAAACAGGTACTGAATTATTGGAGCAATGCTATATGCAAATGTGTAAACATGCTAATACACTAAATGATAGATTCAGATGATTTATTCCTACATCATTGTGGAGGTGTCCACAAGAATTACTTAAATAAAATTTTACATTTTAATGATGATGAAAACCTTGAAAACGACAATAATGTAATCTTCAACGTACTATGATACCGACAAGTTTAAGTTACTGATTAATACAAAACTAAATAGTTTTGGCATTCTGAGTACAAACATACAATCTATTAATGCTGAATTCAACGAGATTGAGGTCTTTATATAAGCTCTGCAGCTACTTAACTATGTTTTCAGCATTATATATATTCAGGAAAGTTGGTTAACTGAACAAAACGATTTATGTAACATCCAGTTAGAAGATTATACTTGCATTTCTTTGGGTAAGATTCTCAGTAGTACCAAAGGAGGCTTAATTATGTATGTTAATTCTAAATATGATTATAAGGTATTGCAATGTATAATAAATTAAAATTGGGAAGGGATAGTCTAATATAACCTGATAGTTGGTAATATGTATAGGCCTCCACGAGACGTATATTGAGATAACAAACAATTTATTGAAGAATTTGCATTATTATTATCACAGCTGGATTAAAAAAAATCTGAAGTTATTATTGCTGGAGATTTTAATATAAATTGCTTCAAATTGATGATAAAGAATATTTTAGTCAGTTTTATGACACCTTAACAGGATGTAGTTTCTTTCCAAAAATAACATTACCAACCAGATTTTCTGCCCTAAATGGCTCAATGATCGACAATATGTTTTGTAAAGTTAGTCAATTACTCCGGTTAAAAAATGTCCTCCCAAATTAGTTAAAATACAATTACAGAATGAAACAGCCATGTCAAATTTTGCTTATGAAATAATTAACTAAAATGTTATGGAGAAGTTAGACCAAAACCCTTTGCATGATCCAAATAACAATTACAAAATAATCATTGATGTACTTGAAAAGGCAAATTGTAATCACATGCCATTTAAATTAGTCACGTTTACTAAATATAAACACAACTCTCTATGGATAACAAATGGTATACTTAAATTTGTAAAATACAGAGACAACCTACACAAACAGCTTAATCTTTCAAATCCAACATCTATTGATCATTTTATTAAAGGCAAACTTAAAAACTTCTAATTATATCCTAAAAAGAAGCACCAGAGTAGCCAAATTTATATATTATGAACAATTATTTAACAGGTATAAAAATGACACAGTCTTCCGAGATAAGATGAAAATTGCAAAATTATTCCTATCTTTCAAAATGATGACGAAACATTATTTTGTAACTACAGACCGATATATCTGCTACCAGTAATCTCTCAGATCACTGAAAAAGTTATGCATAATCAGATATAACAGAATCATCAAACTACAAAAAAGCGATTAGAATAATATGCTTAGCTAACTATAATGCACATACTGAGCCGCTGTTTAAGGAACTAAACATTCTTAATGTAACATATATGCTGCATTTACAGGAATTGAAATTGTATTATAAATATGTGTACAAGACATTACCAGCATATTTGCAAAACTTACCATTTACACTAAATAAAAATGTCCACAACATTAATACTCGGATACATGACAACATCCATACAAATAGGGTAAAATATGACTTTGCCAAACGATGCATTAGGTTTGATATTCCATTATTAATAAACCATACTACACCTCACAAAAGGAACACAATTTTAACATAGCTTACAAGGATTTATTAGTTGCGCCAAACTATGTTTTCTACAACATTACAGAATACAGAGCTCTTTGCCAAATTGTTATATATGTGGACATTCTTAATAACCAATAAATAATCATATCTTGTTTTAATGTTAGTACCTCTGTTAATGTACGTACTCAATGTACTGTAATTACTAAGTCTGATATAGTTGTCACTATCTGCTAGCTTTAACATTAAGATAATGTTTATATTTGTTTGAGATTTCAACATAAATTATTTGTATTATAATTCAAATACTTTTGTAACCGTTACTGCATTAAAAAGTATGCACTTGTGTTGTTATCATTTTATCGAAAGTGTTTAAGTAAGCTAAACAAACATACTTTAAATTAAATTACTAAACGGGGTGGCTGCCACGAGAGCGACCAACAATGGTCTTAGTGGCAGTCTCCCTGACCCCTGTTTTTGTTTATCTACAGCAACCTGAAAGTGCATGATCAGGATGTTGTTAATTGGTTATATTATACATTGATTGTTTCTACTTTTAGGTTATATATTCTACTTAATAACACATGTATATACTACTTGTTATTTGAACACACATTCAATATTTCATAATTGAGCTGCAGATGATTCTGGTTTTTCAAAATTATACAGTTTTGTTTTTGTATGTGGGTCAAATAAACACTTCCGAATCCGATTATCACAGTTCATTCAGCAGAATACTTCACCTTTACAAATCGGTTCTATCGGAAGGAACTATATTAGCTGAACATGCGTCCCAGTGTGCAGAAAAATAGAGATAGGAAAAGGTTGTGGTTATTAATTCTGAATGGCCTTGAAAAAGTGCAGTTCTTTAAATTAAGTTTTTGTGTTTTTTTCAACCGGCAGGAAATATATTCGTTCGCAGATGTAAAGCAGATTTTCAAAGCGGAAGTCACCCACGCCCACTCACCGTTCGACCACTGCCAGCGCACCCTGGTGCCGCCAATCCACCACCTGTTGACATCGGGATCCAGTTGTGCCGAACCGGCTTTGAGGATGTCAAAGATCTCCTTTGTGTCGACCTTCAATTGGAAATTTCTATTATTTTTAGTCCCACCTTTGTGACCAATGCAATGAGACACCCTGTTGTATAGATGTAGTGATTTCTTCATTGAGAAGCATTGGCGGCTTTACCTAAAGATAGTTGCGGAGTTCGGTGATGCCATCTGCCGTGGAAGTATGACATGACACTTTAAGTGGAAGTACTTCCTGATATATTTGTATCTCATCCCGTAGACAGGTTCAGACAGGAGTAGTAAATAGCCACTGTAAACGGCGATATTACTAGCAGTACTAGAAGCTAAATATATTTAAATTCGTGTGTGGTTGTGTGTGCGTGTGTGTGTGTGTGTGTGTGTGTATGTGTGTGTGTATGCGCGCGCGCGAGAGAGAGAGAGAGAGAGAGAGAGAGAGAGAGAGAGAGAGAGAGAGAGAGAGAGAGAGAGAGAGAGAGAGAGAGAGAGAGAGAGAGAGAGAGAGAGAGAGAGAGAGAGAGAGAGAGAGAGAGAGAGAGAGAGAGAGAGAGAGAGAGAGAGAGAGAGAGAGAGAGAGAGAGAGAGAGAGAGAGAGAGAGAGAGAGAGAGAGAGAGAGAGAGAGAGAGAGAGAGAGAGAGAGAGAGAGAGAGAGAGAGAGAGAGAGAGAGAGAGAGAGACATACTAATGGGTTTACATGTCCCGGGACTTCATATATCACGGTGAGCATTCCAGTAGTAGTATGTAACCTAACTGTGATAAACCAACCTGCAACAGATCGCCGCCGTCCGCCTTACACAGATAACGGGCTTTGTACCAAGACTCGCCCGGTGAAGACGGCCCGTGGACAGAATAACACTTCCCGGCGGCGTACTTGTGCTTACAGCTGCTTGCATCGGAATCTACAGGACGCAATCGGAAAAGGAACGTTTTATCAGATGCAAAACATTTTCTTGAATAACTATCAGCGTCTCCACGACCAAAACATGATGGGACGCTTCTATTGTTATGTAGTTCAGTTTCACCGTCGAGTGTAACTCTCCCAGAGGTCGTAATGTGATCTCTTATGTCGCTTCAGCAACCATGAAAACTGCTTGCTCTATTGTAGATACAATTATACGATAAAATCTACGAAATATATCTTATTGTGGTTACTTCGATGTACACCCCGATCAAACAAAATAAGCATACCAATCGGTAAAACAATATACATGAAATGAAGCACACATATACATGGACTTGTCTGCATATCATAAGGCGTACACTGGTTAAACTTAAACAACCACTCACATCTTATTATGTAATATATGATTGGTCTGCCTACCGTATTGACACACGAATCCGTACATTTCCATTCCTCCGTTGCATTGTTCGTCCCCCCACTTGTAGTGGTCGCCTTTGTGCATGGCCAAGCATGCCTGGTAGGATTGGAAATTATTTGGCTGAATGGAATGCCAACCGGTCTCCCCCGCACCTGAACAGACACGAACTAACTGTAAACAACCGAGCGAACAAAGGCGGATTGCACGTACACAATTCTATTTGTATATGGTTAGTAAACCTTCCTTCCTTCCTTCCTTCCTTAGTGAAAATTTGACCCACGTGGAAACTTCTTGTCAATGCTCCCATCTTCGGACGAACAATCTAACTATAATCGAGATAGCGAGCTTTTCTCCTTTCAATCCAAACGTTCAAGGTTCAAACACGACCCCTCGTAAGAAAAGTAACGCTTTAATTTTAAAAAATTGGTTTCAAAATTCAATTGGTTGAGAGTTTTGATCGTTCTGGTTACGAGTTCTGACTGTTTGTACAGGACGTAAATAAAGATGGACGATGTTCAGTTGTTCCACTACGTTATGCGTATTTTCTGCTGTTGTTTCGATCAATGCAAACCGGCCGTTGGAAAATGTTTACGTAACTTGTGTTTCGAAACTGTTTTCAAATTAACGTCATAACATGCGTCCGGTATGAATCCTTCGAGGAACCGCCTTCCCGTATTATGTAGCGCAGCCAGAAGGTGGGGGGGGGGGCATTTTGCTAGTGTTTGAATTACGATCAAACAAGCCCTAAGAAACACGAAGAAAGGGATATTCTCTGAGATGGAAAGAAAGAACAACTTAAAATAACAAAACGCGCGTAGCTGAAAACCGTAAGGCAGTAGAGGAATAAACAGCAGCGAAAACAGCAAACGAAACGTGAAACGTAGAGTCTAAGACTACGACATTAAACAAAGAAGGCAGCTGTATCTTAGAGACTATGACAGTAAATATGGAGGTGATTAAGATACTGGATATTGAAAAAGCAAACAACATTTATAACGTTGAGAATAGAAGACTACAACGAACAGAAGGGCGTATGTGATCCGTATATCGGAACAAGATACGCGAGTAGAGTCAAAGGAAAGTACTTATTATATCGCACCATCCAATTGTTACGACTGCTTAAGGCGTTTGACATCTTACTCCCTTTAAGACTTGCTCGTTCAAACACGATCTCGACTTCTCTTAGAAGCGTTCGGCCACGCTGCAATAACTGCGCGAAGAATTCGAACATGGAATCTCTAGACCGACGCTCTAAACACTACATCACCTCGCTCCTCACACATATATAATTACCGAATGTGTGCACCGTTGATGTCTCGATACTGGTTTTATTCATGGCACTATAACTCATATCTTAAATTATATATTTGCGTTACAATCTTTTGTAGAGCACTTACTCTCAACACTGTAGATCCGCATCACGTCAACATTGCCACATTTCTGGTCGCCGTCTGATGGGCAAACGAAGCCACAATCATGATTGTTAAGGTACGTAACTGAACGGTAAGTGTTCCCACAACGGCATACCACCTTTTCTCCGTCCTAGAAAACACAGACAACAAACAATGTTTGTTGTTGATCTATCATTGACATTGTAGCCCGACGGCTTTGTATACCGTGTAAAATCGGTTTGAAATAGACATTATAATTTAGGGATCGTTCCTCACAATTGGCGACGTTTCCTTCGTTGCTCAGAGCAATATAATTCTCAGATCCCAACTCTCCACCGGAATTAGTACTTTAAAATGTCGATCATTGTCTTGACTGAATGTCATATGTAGGTAAAGTTCGAATTTTATTCAGAGAGGCACGCCCTACAGCACCTGTCGTGAATATATCATCTGTCGGTTTGGAAACGGAGCCTACGTCATTTCTGTCACGTTGCATGCCAATTAAGCAGAACATATTTTTGCAATAAAGTAATGTATTAAAAAAACTAAAATGAGATGCTATAGAGCAGGTATTGTTGCGGGCTGTTCTACAAGAAGACATATTGCAACAACGATACAACGATGCAACTGCTGTGGTAACATAACTAAGATACTTACGTCACTGCCTCTCTTTACCCCTGCGTAAGTCAGGTGTCTACTACGACATTCGGCAATGCAGGAGTCTGGCGTGTAGTTAGCGCTGGAACCGACGTAGACATCAAGTCTTGCGTCGTCTTTGTCTTCGAAGCAGCCTTGGTATTTCAAGTATGTATCAGCTGAATCAAGCAACGAAAGACGCATTTGGCAACTCGCCTATATATGAATACATACATTCAGGGAGCACAAACTTACAATTACATACTTTTTATCTTTACCTCGTCTCCACTGACCAGGTAAAGCGAACGTACACAAAACAACAGTGGCGACCTCTGGACAGTGGTTCACCAGCAGCAGCAAAGTAATCCACCAATAAAAAAGCACCGTTTGTGTTTGATTTGATCGCTAATTGGCAGTTGAGTGGTGAATGTCCCAAGGATGCGGATGAACATAAAAAGAGGCGTGTGTGGACCTCGGTGCCTGGGAGGAGATGCAGCCAGACTGCCCCAACGTTAGCGTATTAATATATAAAGTGAATGGTAAGGGATTGACCAAACAAACGACAACTTATATTGTGGACACGTTTATATGCAACGGGAGAGTTATTTGGAGACCCTTGCAGCCTCCTAGTCCTCGCTGCTCCAATAAATAACCATATATTTGATATTTTAAAGTCACAATCCTTTCTCATAAAGATTGCGTTATGATTAGCACTCAAATCACGTGATCATCTTTGCACAGTCACTGTTTTTGTTTACCTCTGATTGATTCCAGAGACAACATGTATAATATTATGTCACTAATAACCAGCGCAACTGCATAAGAAACTGGGACCGATGAGTTATGCTGCTTTTTACCCTTCTAAAACATGGTTTATCGCTACACACACACACACACACACACACACACACACACACACACACACACACACACACACACACACACACACACACACACACACACGATTAAAAAATATAAAGTACAATTTATGAATTATCATCGTAATTTAAGTTTTACGGTTCTTTCTTAGATTTGCGATTCGCTCCATTGAATCTGACAATGCTACATTTGGTTCATGACAACTGTGCCAGGAATGCTATACTCACACTGAACCCAACGCCAATCTGTTTTCTGCATCCTCGCCCCCATCCACACAGTTTCCACTTTTCCACCTATCATCTGTGCTTTCACGAACTCCTGCATATCCGCAGAGTCGATTGTAATTAGGTGCCCGCCGCCAGGAGCCGCTCTGCACATTGTATTTGCTTCTTGGAAGGTCTTCTCGTCCCTGTGACAACAATAGAAGTATATTTACATTTAGTTTACTAACAATTGACGAAATTTGCTTCAACTACATTACAATCATATACTGAATACAACTGATAATACAATAAACCCATTGTACAATCAAACATCAAAGAAGACATTTAAATGACACAAAGTAAAACACACATCCTAACTTATCTAAGTAGTGCTGCCAGGTACAAGAAACAGCTTCTTAGCAAACACGTTCAATTTTAAAATAAGCTATCCTGAATAGTGTACTTTTTAATCGCCAGATGGCGACAACATTTTCGACTTGTCGACTGTTGACAATAATTCGCAGTCCAGACCAAAACACACACGCGATTGTTTTACTGAGCGCCGAAACAGTCGTGTATCTGCATCAACGCGTGCACGGTTGTGTTCGAAATTATTCAAACGAGAGCACCACCAATTTTACAGTTCCAATTTGTTTTGTAAATGTAAATAAGATTTAATTATATCCGTACATAATAAACGCTTGGTACCTCGACACATAAAACTTACATGTATAGTTTGTAGCATTTGCCATTGTGTTCGGCCGCCCCGTCTCGGCAGGTTAATGCTGAAAACAAAAATATATTAGAGAATGAAATAATACATTTGAAAATGCTGCTGTTGCTGCTGATGCCGCTTTTGCTACTGTTGCTGCTGCTGCTGCTGCTGCTGCTTCTGTTGTTGCTGCTACAGCTGCTTCTGTTGCTGTTGCTGCTGCTGCTGTTACTGCTGCTGCTTCTGTTACAGCTGCAGCTGCTGCTGCTGATGGTGATGATGATGATGATGACGGTTGTGATGGTGGTAATGGTGATGGTAGTGGTGATGATGATGATGGAGATGATGACTGAGATGACGATGGAGATGATGGTGATGGTAGTGGTGTTTGTGATGATAGTGGTGTTTGTGATGATAGTGGTGTTGGTCATGTCTACGACAACGATGATGTTCTTGATGATAATGACGACTATGTCACTGCTGTCAAGTTGACACGTCTGTGGTGTTCACACGAAGTTCCTGATATACATTCTTATAACAAAAGTCATGATCTACATATCGCGATACATCTTATTGTTTCATGATCATCTGTCCAACGTATTACGCAATATAAAGAGAATAACTTCTTCTGCAGCAGTGTCAACATAAAAACGTAAATTGCTTGGACTATCGACAAAACAATTCATTCTTCGTACACATACAATATGAATCATGTTGATTGTGTTGACAGTCTTTGTTCTGGTTATTTCTCTCAGGAGACTATTATTTAAAAAAATCCCCGAATGAAGTGGCAAAAAGAACGCACACATTCCACTAAGGTGACGACCACCAATTGGGGCATGAATCCATTTTAGCAGGTATCTTATGCATTAATTGATTGTTTGTTTGTTTGTTTATGGGTACAACACGTGTTAATTTACAAATACACACAACACAATTACATGAATACAATACACAACAATACAACGTTTCACCTGCGCCCATCATCATATGTAATGCACCGTAAAGGTGAACTGATAATATCCAATAATAATGATGCAGAAATGTTCCAATCAAGTAGATTCCTACAAGTGTCTATCGAACTTCATTGCCGAATCAAAGTTTATTGTACGTAGGGCTTTCCTAAATTGTGTTTTGGATGTTAAGTTAACTGTCATGGTATTTATAGCAGTGTTATTGCACGAAATGAGATTATTTCATGATGATTTTCATATTATCGTTAGTAAGCCCTACGCCATGTGTTTATCAACACATCTCAGAGACTACAAAATCGTACATTGTTGAGAGTTGCGAGTCCTACATAAAATATTCTGTAAGTACCAGACTGCGGATTGGCTATCATGATTCGGAATGTCGATATTTTTTGCATGTCGTGATCTTTCTCGTTTGATTAAACAACTCGGTCTTATCAAATAATTTGAAGTCAATAAAACGGTTCGGTGTGTCGTACATGCGAATGGCACACACGCCACGCAATTGGCTTCATCTTTAGACAGTTTCCATTGCATTCCGCGGAACAGAAACACGAAAAAGTGCTGGTACAAGTACAAGCCGTTAAAGGACCGTAAGCGATAAGCAAATACCAACCAATATTCAAGGACCTAAGCCAGTGTGCCATACTCTCTATAGGTGCGTTGCTTTTATATATTTGATGCGGACACATCAGATGCTGTGTTGATGTTAAATATTTAATGTTGGAATAACACAGCAATGACAATGGGGGGGCTACAAAGTAAATCTAAACATCAGTGGCTTGTAGTCAGTTAAATTGAACTCACAAGTAATAATGTCACGGCGTTACCTTCGAAGAAAAGAGATCGAATTAATAATTATACCAACACTTTTTCATAATACATGGGTTTCGACAATGGATTCTTACAACACGTGTTTCTGCTAAATTAACTAACACAATTTATTGTTCCAGATCCGTACTAACTATTCGTTAACTACTACTTCAACACTGGTCTCGTGTCACCAAAATCATTGTGGTGAAATAAAACTTCCCTAAATGAAATATTGACACCTCCAGAAAACAGTAATTCAAAATTGGGATTTCACTTGTGTTGGTTGCCACAACGTTTCAACCGAAATGTATGATAATGACTGGTGTGTACACAACTACCGTTGTGTACTCAATGCAACAAGCATGTGTGGCACAGCGTCATACACACAAGGGTACACCGTCATACACACAAGGGTACACCGTCATACACACAGGGGCACACCGTCATACACACAAGGGCACACCGCCATACACACAAGGGTACACCGTCATACACACAGGGGCACACCGTCACACACACAAGGGCACACCGCCATACACACAAGGACACACCGTCATACACACAAGGACACACCGCCATACACACAAGGACACACCGTCATACACACAAGGACACACCGCCATACACACAAGGACACACCGTCATACACACAAGGGCACACCGTCATACACACAAGGGCACACCGCCATACACACAAGGGTACACCGTCATACACACAGGGACACACCGTCATACACACAAGGGCACACCGTCATACACTCAAGGGTACACCGTCATACACACAAGGGTACACCGTCATACACACAAGGGCACACCGTCATACACACAAGGGCACACCGCCATACACACAAGGGCACACCGTCATACACACAAGGGTACACCGTCATACACACAAGGGCACACCGCCATACACACAAGGGCACACCGTCATACACACAAGGGCACACCGTCATACACACAAGGGCACACCGTCATACACACAAGGGCACACCGTCATACACACAAGGGCACACCGTCATACACACAAGGGCACACCGCCATACACACAAGGGCACACCGTCATACACACAAGGGCACACCGTCATACACACAAGGGCACACCGCCATACACACAAGGGTACACCGTCATACACACAAGGGCACACCGTCATACACACAAGGGCACACCGCCATACACACAAGGGCACACCGTCATACACACAAGGGCACACCGTCATACACACAAGGGCACACCGCCATACACACAAGGGTACACCGTCATACACACAGGGGCACACCGCCATACACACAAGGGTACACCGTCATACACACAAGGGCACACCGTCATACACACAAGGGTACACCGTCATACACACAAGGACACACCGTCATACACACAAGGGCACACCGTCATACACACAAGGGCACACCGCCATACACACAAGGGTACACCGTCATACACACAAGGGTACACCGTCATACACACAAGGGCACACCGTCATACACACAAGGGCACACCGCCATACACACAAGGGTACACCGTCATACACTCAAGGGTACACCGTCATACACACAAGGGTACACCGTCATACACACAAGGGCACACCGTCATACACACAGGGGCACACCGCCATACACACAAGGGCACACCGTCATACACACAAGGGTACACCGTCATACACACAAGGACACACCGTCATACACACAAGGGCACACCGTCACACACACAAGGGCACACCGCCATACACACAAGGGTACACCGTCATACACACAAGGGTACACCGTCATACACACAAGGGCACACCGTCATACACACAAGGACACACCGTCATACACACAAGGGCACACCGCCATACACACAAGGGTACACGCTGGTTAATGCACACATTGTTGTAGGTGAAGACTGGTCTGTCTGTCTGTCTGTCTGTCTGTCTGTCTGTCTGTCTGTCTGTCTGTATGTCTGTCTGTCTGTCTGTCTGTCTGTCTGTCTGTCTGTCTGTCTGTCTGTATGTCTGTCTGTATGTCTGTCTGTATGTCTGTCTGTATGTATATATGTATGTCTGCATGCCTGTTTGTCAAGTCGTCTGTATGAATGCATGTCTGTATGCCTGTATGCCTGCCTGCCTGCCTGCCCGCCCGCCCGCCCGCCCGCCCGCCCGCCCGCCCGCCCGACCTATAAAACAGTCACCCTGCTAAAAAAGACAACGTGACTATGAGACGTCAGAAAGAGAAACACAACATGTCATACGTTTCTCCTTGCCAGCCCATGTGACGGTGACGTAAACGTTGAACTACAGAGACAGACGTGTACATTAATTGAGTTCATGCGGTCATGTAACCGTATTTTGTTACAGTAGTTTCCACAAGTATGAATGTGTTGTGAACTATATCGTATGAACACACACAATATATCGGTCACATTCATGAATGCTCATTTATACGTTTACAAATAAATATCCATTAGTTGTTAATCAGAGACAACACCAAGTTCCTTTGAGAACGGAAGGATAATTGTGTATAAGTTGTTTACGTCGCCATAATTGTGGTAGAAAATGGTATTGGCAGTGAGAGCAACAGCGACGTCGCAAACAACACCAACAGGAGCAGCAGTAGCAGCAGCAGCAACGGCACCTGCAGCAACAGCAGCAACAACTACAATGCTTGTAGAATATCATAAACGGCATCCACCGCCACCTCTTGCACCAGCAACAGCAGCAGCAGCAGCAACAGCAACAGCAACAGCAGCAGCAGCAACAGTAGCAGCAGCAGCAGCAGCAGCAGCAATTTGTAACAGCAACAACGGCACTCGTGTTATTTACGCTACGACGCTAACTAACGCACAACGTCAATTTGAACCATTGCTCCTATTCAAACACCGACGTGAACAAATGTTTCTATGTAAAGAAAACTTGGGTACTTTGAACCAAATGCGTCACGATAATAAAAAATCACTAGTAGGTATATTGAGCATACTGAAGTATGAAATGTTTTTTATTTGCAGTGTAGTGTTTGAGGATTGGATGAAATAGGCTTCACAAATAGGAAACACGTTACCCTGACACATGAGGAAATACGATCGCCAACGCACATTGTTACACTATACACAATTCGTGAGTTAATTCGTAATTTCCGTTACTGCAGGTATAAAATGAGACATTGTGGGTACCACACTCTCCGTAGATTGTCAGTGCATGTGACAGAACCACCAATCAGAACAGGCGTTACTGTTATCATTAAAGTAATCTACTCCTGAAGGCCACCAGTTCGTAACACGTTACTCACAATATCATATGCGTCACTACCGTCGATATTTCGCAATGTATTGTAAAGAAACAGGAAAAAACTCTATGAACGTAGATTTGTGTTGCTGTACCCGGAACAAAACTAGACCCATTTTGTGTGACTCAACAATCAACACTGTGGTTAGAACAAGAAACGTCGTACTAGAGTCCATATTGCGGCGAAAACATTGGGCCTAACACCGCGTTGTTGTTGATGATGCTGTAATATCACCATTGATTCCAGGTGTGTGAATTAATGATGCTGGCTATCGATGGGTACGACATGTTGAAATTCATAATGAATCGAATGAAGCGAGCGATCGAAATGTACAACCTACCTTCACAGCTCGCCATGAAGCCCATTAGAAACAACAGCATATATCCCTGCTTCTCTGCCATCATTCTCCACGATTGATCCGGATTACGGAAATGTAATGGACGCAAACGCCGGAGCTAACCAATCCTCTCTACTCGACCCGCGTAAATGACGACAGTACTACCGCCACGGTATATAAAAACACCGATCTCGCTCACTGATGCGCGACGGCCATGATTCAGTCACGACTGGCACGAATATTGGGCAGTCGTCCGTGACTTCCAAGGCATGTCCTATTTGGTGAACTAATGAGTCATTCTCTCTGCAGGGTTTGAACAAGAATGTTGGAAGGAAGGTCGCGTAACGGGCCAAGGATAACAAGAATGGGATCTGGCCGATTTCGACTGAAACACATATGCCATTGATTTAGATTTGCGGCAGCCATGCAGATATCCAGCAGACACTAATTATGCATCTATAATAATACCGATTGCTTTCGTTGTATGCAGAAATAATTGCGTTTCTATGCAACGCATTCTTTATCTTCCAAAATTATTTCAACAGTTTCAGTTAGCTCGACTGAATCTTTGTGTTCTGGTTCAAGAGCTGAGATTTGTGTTAAGTATCAATACGCGCTATTGCTTGTAATACGTATTCTTTGATTTCAAGATGAGTTATTAAATAGTGTTCTACTGGAATCGGGGACCGTGGCCGTGGACACACGGATGTTCTTTAGACTGTGAACAAATGGTTCATTGTTACCAGGAATGCACCAGAGGCGGTGTAGTTCGTTTCCGGTAGCTTATGTTCATTAATGCCTATTTGCATTATGCGATCTTTCGTGTCGCGGACGTCGATCCCACACTTACGAAACGGAATTGACACACTTCCGACTAAAATCTTATTCGGCCAATATTAACGACCGTTACCGAACAATTTATGCTCAATGGCTTGTGGGAAGACAATGGAAAGCCGCCCAGTAGTAGCAGCTGGAATTGGGTTTGGGTTATATATGCATAGCTTCAGTGCCTACCTTATGTACACACGTTAAGCACAGTAAATATATACTCACATTTGATTAACGAAACTGCCTAATGAGTTGGTTTGCTGTTGACGTTGCTCAAACGTTCACTATTGATTTTGATTGTCCTTTGTGTTACCATTGTTGTTCGCGTTGGCTTCATTTGTGAAACGATAACTATGTACACGACTGGGTGGTCCCTCCGTTCTATGCTGAGTCTATACTTAATGAATAAAAAAACTATTTCAGCATATTTCATGAAGAGTAAAGTGTAATGCCATATGAACCATGACATTATCTGAGATAACTGTATATCCCACACCGGGTAAAACAAATAGATAAAACATAAGTCTATACAATCGAGTTGCGAGTCCGACATAAGGAATTCTGTAAGTACCAGCCTGCGGATTGGCTATCATGATTTGGAGCATCAATATTGTAGCATGTCGTGATCTGTCTTTTTGATTAAACAACCCAGTCTTAGCAAATAGATTAAAGTCAATCAAACGGCCCGGTGTGCCATACGTGCAAAAGACACACGCGCAACTGGCTATATCGCCACACAGTTTGCATTTCATTATACCTTCCAATACAAGTGTGTGCTGTCAATGGCTGCGTTGATTTATATCATAGGCACCGGTACCGGGGGTTTGGGAGAGGGCTGAGCCCCATGCATTATTTTGGTGGGGTTGGAGATAGGATTAGCTCCCAATATTTAGAACTGTTGGTGCAAATTGATGTTTTGGAAAGCTGTGGGGGCTTGGGATTGCGAGGTCCAGGCTTCCATTGCTGCCGTTCGAAGAATCTGTGTCTCACTCCTGTTGCTCGCTGCACATGTTAGTTCTCAGTTCTTCTTCTCGCGTTTGTCTACTGCCTATAGACTTGCAGAGTGTTGTTGAGTAGCCACTCCCGGGTCGCCAGTTCCAGCTCAGCGGTGCCAGTCTCTCCGTGTGGAGCACCGTAGAGAGTGCAATGGCTGATAATGTGGTCTGTTGTTTGTTGGGCCGCACCGCATTCACAGGCTGCACTTTCACATAGCCAAACAGCCATTTCTCAGTGAGGCCTGGATAATCTAATGTATTTTGGGATCACCACCTGCGATACACCCATCGCACGTTTACACTACTGGGTTACTAAATCATGACCTTTGACAATTTTGAATGTTTTAATAATGTCTGCTCACTATCTTGAACTATCTCTTCACCATTATGATTGGGATATCAAACTCTTTCAGTATTCTGTTCAGTGGAGCGGCAACGAAAAATTCATATTGGGGGGGGGGGGGCTACCGTTCACACGATCTTTCACATAATCATAGACCGGCTGTAATTGTCGGTGACGTTTGCAACAAAAGCTTCACCGCCCACTCTGGGCTAATATCACAGAACACCACAACATAGAGAAAGCAGCCCTTGTGCCCCTGTGAACTAAAGCGGATTGCAAGACAGGGAGAAACTAAGTTCAGACAGAATGTTTTAGACGGTCTAACTTTAGACTAGTATATTACGTACAGTTGTTCGCAACGATACGCGTCGTTTCAACACTATGTGTTTCAAGCTAATGTAATTTTCATTAAATGAATAATTTATTCGGTTTACCTCTCCTTCGTTTACAAATACATGTGATCAAAACTTAAGATATTATCTTCTTCTGAACGCCACCTTATCACAACATCATATACGTCACTACCGCCGATATTTCGCAATGTATTATAATGAAACAGGAACAAAACTCCGTGAACGTGGCTATGTACCCGGAACAAAACTAGGCCCATTCTGTGTGACTCAACAACTAACAAGAAAAAGAACAAGAAATTCATATTAGGGGGCTACCGGAGCTTCAGCACCACTGGAGGGGGGGGGGGGGGTGCTTTGGAATTTTGTTTCGCTATCGCGCTGTCTATTACTAGGGGGGGGGGGGGAGAGAAAACCACACGTCTGCCCTCCAATTGCACACACCTTTCACACTCAACAAAATAACACATTAATCGTCTTATAAAATTTAGATTTCCACCCGCCATTGACGCTCGCCACTAAAACAAACTTTATCGCTCACAATTAATGGGGGGGGGGGGGCAGAACCACATGTCTGCCCCCCGGAGAAATTCAAGTGGGGCAGCTGCCTGCGCCTGTGCTTCTGTTGTTTCGTATAATTATGCGTATGACCCAATAAGACCGACCTAGCGAGAGTCTTCAGCGTGAATAAAAAACTATTTCAGCATATTTCATTAAAAGTGTAATGCCATACGAAGCATAAATTATTAGAAATAACTGTAAATCCCACACCGGAACATGAGTTTATACAATCGTTTCCACAAAAAGTACCAGCATTATAAATTCCCTTGGAAGAATGTAAGAGTACACAAACACCTGAATAATAAACAATATACTCTGTCTGGGACAATGGTGGGCTGCCCACACAACTGCTGCTCAAACATAACATGTAGTAAAAAAACAAGGAAACCTGAACTCGCATAGGGGAGATAAGAGCTAGTTGTAGGTCTATAGAGATAAGTTGTCACATAATCGTTTTATACAAACAATAACATGGGGTCTATGCAAGGAGCCGTCTTCAAAGGTAGCTTAGTCGTTGGAAGTACTCAAGCGAACACTCTGTCCTCCAAAACTCGAGAATCGCAAAGAAGAAATTAAGCGAGTTATGGAAAATATATACTTATTAACTACATAATACCTGGTTTGGTTATGCATAATATTGCATATTTTGTTTATGCATATGCGCGTGTAGGTGAGTGCGGGTATACACACATGACGTATGCATATCCCGTATAATGTAACACCTGCAGGGCAAGTTGTTACAGTCGAGAGCACCAGGGAAATTGTGCATAGCTAATTAACTATGACACGAAACAACATTGGCACAGTTGGCTTAATTAACCAGAATAATACATTATATGCATTGAACTAAATACAATATCTTACATATGTTTCACAGGAAGGAATTTTCATTGAACACTGTAACAACTAGCCCCGATCTCCCCTACATATCTGAAGCGTGATGCAAGCTTGGGAAAAGAGGAAATAATCTGCAATGCAAAACGTAGAACATTGGGAGAGGCATTCTGATTCAAGGACCACATCGACATAAGCTAGTAAGCAAGTAAGCAAACAAACAAGCAAGTAAGCAACCAAATGTTTGCAACAGGCAGCGAAGCAAACACGCGACAATGGTATTTGATCCACGCACAGATAAACACCAAAATAGTAGGCAGCCAAAATAGGTGAGAGACGATCAATGCTATTCATCTGCCACGAGCCACAAAGAGTGCCTTTAATTTGTGGTTTGCGTGGCACCTGTTAATTATTGAGACAACCGTTTATTGGAGCGAAACCTAAATGCCCGCAGTTAGCTTGGAGAGACAAACAGCAGTGGTGATTATCCATTTACTGCACGTCTTCATTTGACTGACTATTTAGCAGACAACAAAAACAAGAGGTGTTTGGTTTCAGGTCCAGCGGATGTGTGAAATTATTTGATTTTTGTAGTGCAAGTATCACATTTGGGGCAGAGCTTGAGCATGCCTAAAAGAAGCTACTTAGCTACAGAGTTTTATTGCAGATTATTCATATAAGAAGAGTTGCCACCATTTTCCTAAATTACCACAACCCATTCTTACAAAAAATATGAGATTACAGCTTCTCATGCCATCACAATTTTGATCTGGTAGTTGTTTGACTTTAGTAACTGTCACAATAGTGATCAGATATACCATAAAATAAATGATATAGTTAGTTTGATGTGTAAGAGAGTAACAACTTGTTTCACTTGATGATTGAATGCATTGACATGGTAAGTAAACATGTGATCTTAATTATGTGTCTTCCATGCAGCAGCATTATTTATGTTTTTCTTTATCATGTTGTATCACATTTTCACATCCACATAGGGCAGTGAGTTTGTGGTACTTGCACCGTCTCCAGCAGACTTTCTTGCAGCTATATCACAGACGTTCTCGACACACTTTAGTAGCTTATGGAAGATAGTCTAGCAGTAACCCCACCTACACGTTGTTTTGTTTCGCCTTCCATCCTCACCCTCTCGTTAGGTTCAGCCCGGCCATCATTTCATCCAAGTATTGACTAGACTATACATTCATGTGTGTATGCTGGATGAGTGCTGCCTTTCTTAGGGGAATACGATCCTGTGTCCACATTTCTGAATGAAGACCTGTTAGCGAGCTTTGAGAATAATTTGTTGACTGGTCGAAATAAGACAGGCCGCGTCACGGCGCTGCATGTACAGCACACGCCATTCTCATAAACCGTCTGTCATTATGATATGATGTATCCGGCACAGCTCTAAGTTGGTGTTTGTTGTAGGCATCAAACAGTGAAGATTGGGGATTGTCTTTAATCAGCACTCCCTATTTTATGGGGTGTTCCTCAGGGTTCTGTCCTTGGACCATTACTTTTCACTCTCTACACGACACCACTGAGCTCAGTTATTAACAGTCATAATCTAAACCATAATTTTTGTGCAGATGATACCCAAATTTACATTTCATTATCTACGCCTAATACTAATTGCTCCTTCGATCAGCTCAGTAATTGTCTTAACGAAATTTTCGTTTGGATGACTGAGAGTAGATTAAAGTTAAATGCTGGTAAAACAGAGTGTCTTATAATTGGTACACAGAGGCAGCGTGACAAAACCAAAAGCTCTTTTCCCACACCGTGCTTAGCCAGTATGATACGCCTGCACCTTCAGCATGAAATCTCGGAGTAATCTTTGAGGATAATTATTACTTTCAATTTTAGAAGGCATATTTATCAAAATTGGTGTTGCTCTTATTATCATATTCATGATTTACGTCTTTCTGTTACAAAAACTATCGCAACTGCACTTGTTACTAGTACTCTTGACTAGTGTAATTCCTTTTTTCACAATATTTTTATCACCAGGGTATCTAGGTTACAACGTGTTGCAGAATTGCTTAGCTAGGGTTGTGACTCGGTCTCCGCGTTTTTCACACTCAGTGCGTCTTCTCAAGTCTTTGCACTGGCTTGCTGTCCGATATCGTATAATTGTTAAGATCTGCACCATTACCTACTAGGCACTTTCATTTAAGCAACCAGCGTATTTATAATCATTGCTTACTCCTGTAAAAAAGCCTCTATCCAGTTTCGATCATCTAGTTCTGATTTACTTGTTGTTCCTAGAGTCAATACTAGTATTGGAACTAGAGCATTTTTTTTTGCTGCACCAACTCTCTGGAATATGCTCCTTCTTAGTGTTATATCAGTTGAAAACATCATATAATTTCACCGTCATTTAAAAACTTACCTTTATAACCTTGCGTATCCACCTTAGCTCCCTGGCGTGTCGATAGGTCTGTTGACGACTTTAATATGGCTTACCGATTCTGATATTGATTAACCCTTTTGTATTGGTGCGCCTCTGAGGTTGGTTTCCGAGGATTTAGACGCAAAAGAAGTTACCTTATTATTAGTATTACACGGGAATGATATATGCTGATTTATTAGTGTGTAATGCACTATATACACATTATATATATATATATATATATATATCTATATAAAGGTATATATATATATATATATCCGTGTTAAAACAGACCTGCTCAGAGGCGCGAACAAGAAGAGAACTAAGTACATATTAATTAAAACTATCAGCAAAGTTAAAAGGAAATAGAAATGTGTTTAATATAAAATTAAACATAATATGGTCTGCTTATGTTAACAGTGTTGATGGCTGTTGTTCGTACTGCTATGAGGCAGAGAACCTTCACCGTGTGCCGTCAAGTCGAAGAAACTCATTGCAGTTTCGACGAACTGTACATCGTGACTCAACACGTCTCCGCTGACAAATTACACCTGTCAGCCATTTGACGTCTCGCACAAGAAGCCATATGTGCATATGTTCGTGATGCCGTCTTCATCACTATAACGTTTCAGATGAGAATATCGACAACACATCGGGACGTTTGAGTTCAAGTGTAGCCATGCATGTCACATACATGAAAATGAATAACTCATTTGGCATAAATTACGTAATCTAAGGCAAAGAAGCACGGAACGACTCCGGTCAGTACATCAAAGTAAAGCAGGATATGATGTATCTCGTGTTGCAGTTACACAGAGCACCAAGCTGCTAGATGATGGACCGAAAACTATAACTATATACTTGATCAAACTGTGTCAGCACTCCAATGTTCCATGGGCATCTGACTACACCCTCATCTTCTGCGTTTGCTTTTCGCTGGAGCATGTACAGATAATGAATTGCAACTTGATGAACGCGTCGAGTGCGTCTCTCATGGGAGATTTTCAGAAAAAGAGCCTGTTGTTCCAGATGTGGCAACGCCAGCTTGCATGAAAGCACTCCACACTCATTCAGAAGAGCTCTCACAACCATTCCAATGGCTATGCCGACAAACATCACAATAAAAGTATCTGCAAAGTGGCTCATTGGCCAGTTACATTGGATTTACGCTGCTATGGTACACAGAAAAGTGAACCTCAGTGACGAGGGGCAAATGTTTTCAACTAAGTCTAAGAATGTCCACTCGTTCTTGGTCGTAACAAAAGGTAAACGAGCAGAGAGAATCGTGACCACTGTCTGATATCCTCAGCATACGTAGCTAGCTTCGTTCATTTATGTTGCCTACGTCTCTTTTCATCGAACAACTGGTGCAAACCAAACTGTTTCCTGTGTGAAACAAACAGCACATTTTGGACTAGTTTAATTTTCACAAAAGTTATGGTATGCCTACATCAGTAGATGAAAAACGACAGTGCCAACAAGCAATCAATCGTTTTCTTGACCCAGAATCGAGCTTTGAGAATGATTGACTGTTGCAGACTGGGAAATCACGGAAGCAATATGCAAGCCGGCCAAACCACTGAGAATAATAATGCAGACATGTACAGAGTGCGAACATGATTTCCGAAATGCTTAACAGAAAAAGGAACTTACTCTCGTCCGAACCATGGTTACCACAAAAAATTACAGCGTTCCCAGCTTATCTGTTACTCAATTGTGCGATTTGAACACTGCTTTGCCGTCTTTCATTGGCTTGTTGTAGAGATAAAGCACGGACGTCACGTTTAAGCTCGAAGACGTTTACGTCATCGCGCAACAGCAATGTCACACTATAGTATATAGCCATGCTCCAGTTCATATTCACTGAGCATTATACACGACATTCAAACTTGTAATAAAACACAGGATATGACCAAAATGCTTTTTTCGTCATTATACTTTGTAGGAATACAATGTTTTAGAAACAGTCTGGTAAACAGATACTCATAGGGCTATGTCTTTACCCTCACGTGGACATTTGAACCGGGGGACTCAGCCCCATTAATTAGATTGGAGGTCAGGAGACAGGATTAACCCCAATATGTGCATTTCGAGGTTTTTGGTTAACATAAGATGGGGTGCAATTTTATGTTTGTAGCGAACCTGAAGGTGGATTCGTAACGAGACATTTTACGTTCTGGAGAGCCTCAACGTGGGTGTTTTTGGCGAGCCTCGGGGGCAAATTAGAGGTTTTTGGAGAACGTCAACGTGGGTGTTTTTGGCGAGCCTCGGGGGCAAATTAGAGGTTTTTGGCGAGCCTCAATGTGGGTGTTTTGGCGAGCCTGGGGGGGGGGGGAGCAAATGGAGGTTTTTGGGGAGCCTCAAGGTGGGTGGTTAGATTACGTTTATAATAGTTTAATATATAATTAGTGTTCGAACAAGTACACTATGGGATTTGAATGTGCGATCTAGACGTTGTCGTTTGCAATTCAGTTTTATATTATTGTGTGACTTGACCCAATTTATTTGGAGTTGAGCGTTGGTTCGAATTGAAAACGGTGCTCTTATCTGATGAGTTAATTTCATTGGTTACCCCGAATCAGGGTAGCTAATTGTTTTCGTTACGGTGAGAATTGCAAGTCCTCAGGCACAGCCAGGCCCTTGGAGCGACAGTTGTGCCACATTACGGGCGCTGTGTAATCGAGATTACAATCAAGGAAATCAGCACTGGCCATCTAGCCGAAATGTTTCCCTTTGACATGCTTGTTTAGCCGGTCACGTCATGCTCGTATCGTTAGACACAAGTCCTCCTAAATAGTTCACATACCCACGGGGCTATTAACAACATACCTGCCAAGGTTTCAGTTTCAAAATCCAGGAGAACTTGGAGCTCACCAAAACAATCAACTGCACCTCCTTGGAACTGTCAACTGCACCCCCTCGAGGCACACCAAAAACTTTCCATCTGGGATATTTTCCTTCATTTCTTGGAGGCCTGGAGATCCACACCAAATTTGGGAGATTCCAGAAAACCCAGGTGGGTTGGCAGGTCTATATATTAATGTTGAGATCAGTGTGATATAAGGGGTTAGGGATCTAGACTGGTGTAACTGGGGTTAGCCAGAGACCGCTGTTGGTATCAAAATCTTCAGATTAACACATAATTAGTTCATATTTGATCACAACATAGTTTATTACCATAAAATATAGCGGTCATACTGATCATTGAAAACAATGACATACATCAGTAGTAAATAATTAATTCAAACACAGATGAGTCAAATCAACACGCTTTATGTATATACAACATCACATACAATCCAACACATGCATATACTTACATACATAGTTAGTCATATATACATTCAAATAGTTCTATTTCCACCTATTTAAGGCAAGAAGTAGCCTATGTATTATTAGCACACCATATAACTATGGCAAACGTATCGACATATTGATTATTCATACAAAAAAAGAATACTTTTGGGGCATAACACATAAAGCCATACTCTTGCAAATATGTATATGCTTAGAAGTGGTACATTAGTTTCCCTTTTCACATGAACCTAAGAAAATGTACTGAATATGGTTTCTGCCATGCTACTGGGTAGTTATTAATATGGCATATGGAGAAACTTGTTTGTGAATAATTCTCACAGCATTCTGTATTTGCATATGTCACTAACACATCTACACAACCAGTTTTCTCTCTTCAAACATGTACATGCTTTAATAAATATATAATGAGAAAACTACAATTTGCAGTAACTTAACTAAGCATAATATTAATGAGAATACTAACGTTTTACCTAACCTAGCTAAGCTTGTCCATGTAAAATCACCAACAACGCATGGTTTCTGATGACCAACTACTTAGACACATTACTTGTAGCAAAACAAAATAAATCCTGGCAACACCAGAATGATAAACATGTCCACAAATACAAAGTTAAGATGTCTTTTTCAACTGTGTATTTTTACAGCAAATTTTCTTCAGAATTACTTTTTGTTAGTAATTATTATTGGTACATTTCTGGTTATTTCCCACACAAGTAAGTATTCACTACTGGAACATTTTTGGCTATTTCAGACACAAACCTTTATAAAGACGTCGCACAATGGTTGTGAACAAAACAGTGTTCACCAGGAACGGGTCCAATTTACGGGAGCATTTTTGCAAAAGCAACACCATCTGGTGATAAACAACACAACTATGGCTACACGAAGGCCGACATTGTTTTTTCAAGTAATTCGGTGTCACCACAAGGAAACATCACGCATGGGTATTTATAACAGCAGTCTTAGCGCTATGCGAACGGCGATCAGATGATTGTGGCGCCACCTATCGCAACGGTGATGACATGGAGATGAATGACGACTGTTCATCGTCCAGATCTGCCTGGTTGTTCTTGATCTCCTGAAGCGTGTGAACAAACTTCGTCCACTCGTCATTGCGTGGCGTCGCCAGCAGCTGAAGT